>APFE030111311.1:373-27293 GCA_000404065.3 Pinus taeda | reverse complement strand
AAAAAATAATTAAAAAATCCCGTTTTGCGGGAAATTTTTAACTATTAAAAAATCCTACTTAGACTTAGCCAAATTCCACGAAACTTTATGTGTGATCTAGTATGGTAATATACATCGACCCTAGACACTAAGATGTGTCAGGGGCTCAATCTTCAAACCGTCACCTCGGCTTTGTGGTGTGCACGGGTGAAAAAATCCAGAGAATTATCCGTCTCTGAAAAAGAAGGGAAAAGAAGGGATAATTAACCGGATAAAAAAAACACTCCAAGGTGTACTCGTTTGCTGATCGAGTCCCACATCCTAGGCTTGTTACAAATTCAAGAAACATCATACTAGCATCACTTATTACAATTCCTCGTAGGGTGTGGAATCTGGGTACAAAGAAGAAATATGATGAGAAGATAGAAGGAGAGTTAAAAAACTCTGTTGACTAATGACATCTGATGGTACAAGTGTCCATCTGGATCATCCTTGGGCAATGGA
The DNA here is from genome assembly GCA_000404065.3 of Pinus taeda. Taxonomy (NCBI): domain Eukaryota; kingdom Viridiplantae; phylum Streptophyta; class Pinopsida; order Pinales; family Pinaceae; genus Pinus; species Pinus taeda. The sequence goes on along the minus strand of APFE030111311.1, from coordinate 26,810 downwards.
GTCGTCACATAATCATCAGGTGCTACTCCAGTGGTCAACAGAGCGAGGCAACTAAGACAACAGTCTACATACAAAATGGATGTCCTCACAAATCTCTAGACAATAAAGCTCCAGAAAACGTGTTCACTAGGAAGAAGCCATCTGTCAACATCTCCGAATCTTTGGATGTCTTGTGTATATTCATATACCAAAGGACAAAAGAAAGAAGCTAGATCCTTACAGTGTGAAAGGTATATTTGTTGGGTATAGTAACTCATCGAAAGCCTATAGAATCTATATGAAAGATGGACATCACATTAAAGTTAGCTGTGATGTCATATTTGATGAGAGCATAGCATTCAATAAATCAGAAGAACTTCCTATGTTTGAGGAAGAAGTTGACAAGGAAGAAGGATCTCACCATGATGAAGAAGGACCTAATGAACTTGTCCAACCCGTGGTCATTCAAGAGACAAGGAAAAGACCTAATTGGTTAAAATCTACATTACTTGATGTAGAAGGTCATGGGGCAGCTCAAGGATCCTTTAGAGAAAGTAAAAGACCCAAGAGATACTCTCGGTATGTTGCATACATGACAAAGTTAATAGAAGCAGAACCATCCACTTTTGAAGAGGCTATAGAACATCGAGAATGGAAAGATGCCATGAATGAAGAATATCAATCTATAATGAAGAATGAAGTCTAGGATATCGTACCAAGGCCTGAAGACAAATCTGTGGTTACTTCCAAATATATCTATAAGATCAAGCATGCAGCTGATGGAAGTATAGATAAGTATAAAGCAAGATTTGTGGCAAGAGGGTTCTCTCAACTTGAAGGCATCGACTATGAAGAAACTTTTGCTCCAACAACAAGGTATACAACAATTCGATCATTAGTCTCTTTGGAAGCATGAATGGGATGGAACATCCACCAAATGGATGTCAAGACCGTGTTTTTTGAATGGCACAATAGATGAAGAAGTCTACATAGAACAACCCTTGGGATTCGAAATGAAAGATAGGAAAGCATATGTTTGCAGGTTAAAGAAAGCATTATATGGCCTCAAGCAAGCACCAAGGGCATGGTATGCTAGAATGGATGCATACCTACAAAACTAAGTTTCACAAAGGGTTATGTTGACTCAAATCTCTATATTAAGGTTGTAAACAATGAACCTGTAATTATTCTTCTGTATGTAGATGATCTTCTCTTGACAAGTGTAGAAGGTCGAATTGAAGAATGTAAGAAGCAATTGGCAACAGAATTTGACATGAAGGATCTGGAGTTAATGCATTACTATCTGGGACTAGAAGTCTGGCAGGAACCTAATGAAGTCTATTTAGGTCAAGGAAAGTATGCGATTGAGATTTTGAAGAAGTTCAAAATGAGGGATTGTAAAGAGATGACCACTCTGATGATCACAAACTTGAAAAGACTAAGGAGTTTTGAATCAAGCCATGTTGATCCTTCCAGATATAGACAATTCATTGGCTCGTTAATGTACTTGGTGAATACTCGTCTGGACATATGTTTTGCAGTAAATGTACTTAGTCAATTCCAAGTGGAGCCAAAACATGATGATTGGATAGCAACAAAACATATCTTGAGATATCTACATGCAACCATCAACTATTGCTTGAAATATGATAAAAGGAATGATGTTCAATTGATTGGTTATACAGATTCTGACTGGGGAGGTAGTGAACAAGATGGGAGAAGCACTACAAGAGGATGTTTTAGTTTGGGATCATCTATGGTCTCATGGATGAGCAGAAAACAAAACACCATTGCTTTGAGTAGTGTTGAAGCAAAATATGTTGCGGCATGTGAAGTTAGTCAGGAAGCAGTTTGGTTAAGGAAGTTGTTGTGTGACTTATTTGAAGGACCGATGAACCTACAGTGATACGTTGTGATAGCAACGGTTGTATTTGTTTGTCTGAGGACCCAATGTTTCATGGGAAGACAAAGCATATCAACAAGTATCAATATATACGAGAGCTAGTGTAAAATGGTGTGGTGCAACTACAGTATGTTGATTTGTGGTAGCATCGGATGTGCTCTAGCCATGAAAATTAGTGGAGAGGCTAAGGCACATAAGTTTTCCAAGGCCCAGAAATCGTTTGGGGAAATTCTACCCGGTTGGAGAGATATTAAAATAATTAATATTTTTAATGGGGTTCCTAAGTCTAAACTTAGGAAAATTAAAATATTAATGGGTATTAATATAAAATTGGGTGAGAATGTTCTAAATGACAAGGATCAAGCCAAATATAATCTTAGCCGTTGATTATGGACTTAATCTTGGTCGTTGAATCGTCAACGGGAAAAGTATAAGAGGCTTGAGGGTTAGTTTGAGACATACCAAGTTGATCAAGAATTTGATTTTCTAGGGTAGGGTTTGCTAAGAAATCAAGTTAGTGATCTGTTGCAAGAGGGGCAGTTCGGCAGAATGCCGAGAATACATATTAGAGAGGCAGAGAAAGTGCCAAAGAGACAATGCAGAGTCTTGGTGTTGATTTGTGGTAGTGTCGGATGTGCACTAGCCGTGAAAAATGGTGGAGAGGCTAAAGCACATGAGATCTCCAAGACCCATAAATAGTTTGGCGAAATTCGATCTGGTTAGAGAGATATTAAAATAATATTTTTAATGGAGTTCCTAAGTTTAAACTTGGGAAAATTAAAATATTAATGGGTATTAATATAAAACTAGGTGAGAAAGTTCCAAATGACATGAATCAAGCCAAATCTAATCTTAGCCATTGATTAGAGACTTAATCTTGACTGTTGAAGATTCAATAGGAAAAGTATAAGAGGAGGCTTCAGGGTGAGTTGGAGAAATGCAAAGTTGATTAGTCAGTTCGATTTTCTGGAGCGGGGCTTGCTGAGAAAATTTGAACAAGTGATCTGAGTTGCAGTGAGGGGCAGTGAGTACATAGCAGAGAGGCAGAGATAGTGCCAGAGGGCCAGCACAGTGGTTGAGGAGGCTACACAGAGCCAGCAGGAGCCACGCAGAGGTAGCGAGAGACTGCACAGAGGCTAAGGGTCCTGTGTGGGTGACGTAGAGAGGTAGAAGGTTGACGCAGATGGTTCCAGAGCTATGCAGAGGCTAGCAGGGCTAATGCAGAGCCTTGGAGAAGCACCGGAAGGATTTTCGTGGCGCAAACTAGTGCTGAGAAGTTGAATATCTGCTTCTGAGAAGAAGTATTACTACCAGACAGAAATCTTTGTTGGGTGAGCTAATTTGGCACCCTAGTACTCAAGAAAGTTGCTTAATAATAAAACCCTCATAACTGTTGCACGGTTTTTCCAAGTTGGATTTTCCAGGTACGATTGTCCAAAAATAACGGTGTCCCTTGTGTGTTTGTTTATTATTTCAGTTGTTGATCTGTAGATGAGTTGAGACTTCATTTGTGTTTATTTTCAGTATTTATATGGTTAAATAACTTGTGAAGTAATAAACAAGTAGGTGAAATAAACCAGATAATGCAGGAAGAATTTCTAACATGTTAGACTTAGAAATTTCAACATGGTATCAGAGCATTGCAGATCACGAGAGAACTGAAGGCACCAGCAGAAATCATAAAATTTGCAATAGAAACAGCGATCTCGAGAGACAATTGTTCCTAAGCAGAAGGCAACAAAGGAGTGACGCAATGGGCTTGCATCATCATTTCGAGCCAAATAGAGGGCTAGCGCAAATGCAGTGAGAGGCAAAAGAGGCTCACGAAGAGCCACGTCATCCTACTCAGCCAAGTAGGAGTGACACAGTTGGTCAGAAGAGTGATTCAGACTTTGTCGGGATTGCACAGAGATGGAAGGCTCAGTTTTTTCAGTTGCTGGGGCATAGGGAGCTGTGGGCAGATTGTGGATTAGGAATTTGGTGGGGTGTTGTTGATGTCGAAGCAAAACAGTACCTAACAAAACAGAACCAAGGTTGAGGGAGTCGCTACCTTAGCGCATTTCTAGCCAAGAAATCCAAATTCATGTTGTAGGTGAAAAGAGGATCGAAGAGGAGCGGTTCGACATTTGGCGGGAGGATTTCCAAGAGGGAAGTCGAGAACCAGAGGGAGTCTAGGAGAGAACTTCCAGGAGGGAAGTCGAGACTCAAAGGGAGTCCAAAAGAAGAGCGGAGATGGCAATGAATGGACTGAGGGATCAGGACAAGTTGGATGGGGCCTCCAACTTTGTCATTTGGAAGGCCAAGATCTTGTCTGTTCTAGATAGACATCGCATCAAGGGCTTCATCTTGAGAACTGTGGCTATCCCAATTGACCCAACTAATAATGAGAGGTATGAGGATGCAATGGCGAAGGCAAAGTGCAAAATCCTTGATGGGGTTAAGGATCATGTCATACAGCATATTGCTGAGCAGAACACGGCAAAGGAGATGTGGGATACCTTGACGACATTGTATCAAGGCACTTCTGTGCACAGGAAGATGCTGTTGGAGAATCAACTACAGCCGTATCAGATGCAGAAGGGGGAGCAGATTGATCTATACCTCAGCAGGTTGCAAGAGATTCGAGACCAACTTACTTCCATAGGGGCCATGTCGGATCAGGAATTCATGGCAAGGACCACCCTAAACACATTCGAGGATTGGGAAACATTTGTCCAAAGTATTTTGGGCATAGCGACTCTTCCAAGATGGGAAGAGATGTGGGCAGCTCTTCGCCAAGAAGAGATCAGATGGTTGACCAAGGCAAGTAGTAGCAAAGGAGGTCGAATCAAGAAAGAGGAGGAGGATGCAGCTTTGGCATCTGTGGGATAGCAAGGGAAGAGGAAGAAGAAGGACATCTCCAAGGTAAAGTGCTTCCATTGTGGAAAGCTGGGTCATTATGCAACCTAGTGTCCCAGGAAGAAGAATAAGGGAGAGGCTTCTAACTCCAAGGCAGCTCCAGCTAAGGCAGAGAAAGAAGTCAAGATGGATGATGACTGTGCCATGAGTGCTTATGCACCTCTAGAGAAGAGGTGGGGAGACATCAAGCTGTAGTCAAGAGGACTACAGACGATGAGGAGTAGGATCCTTGAGGTACCCAAACTCTTGGATCATATCCAGCTACGAGGCCCCAAATGACAGTAGTAGGATGACAGATGTCAGTAAAAGCAAGATGCGGATGGAGCGACAAGGCAATGCTAGAGTGCAAAGGTTTGTGGCAATGCAGTGGGGGTTGCAGCAGTGCAAGAGGCACAAATGTGGTTGCAGCAGTGTGAGAGGCATAGAGGTGTTGCAACAGCGCAGAGGCAACAAAGGAATCATTGAATAGCAGAAAAGGTATCTTTAGCATGAGGGGGCTTCTAGACTGACAAGGATGTCAATAGTTGGGTAGATCAGTTCCTTACTTCTGGGTAAATGAGTTGCAATGCAATAGTTAGTAGTGGTAGTGCTATGGGCAGCACAATGCAGCATGTTGAGAGAGAGTTGCAGTGCAGATACGGTGTTGGGAGGAAGGACCTGCAGCAGCATGGATGTAGAGGGAGCTACAGTACAGATGTAGCATGGCAGTGGTAGAGCCATGGGCAGCAGTATAGGAGGCAGCAGTGCAATGGATGTAGGGCAGCAGGGCCAACATCAGCACAGATACCGACCCTGGAGGATCAGTGTGATGTTTAGTGGTGGAACATTACTAGAGCACATTCCTCGCTAAGAGGGAGTGTTGATTTGTGGTAGCATCGGATGTGCTCTAGCCATGAAAATTGGTGGAGAGGCTAAAGCACATAAGGTCTCCAAGACCCAAAAATGGTTTGGGGAAATTCCACTCGATTAGAGAGATATTAAAATAATTAATATTTTTAATGGAGTTCCTAAGTCTAAACTTAGGAAAGTTAAAATATTAATGGGTATTAATATAAAACTAGGTGAGAAGGTTCCAAATGACATGGATCAAGTCAAAGATAATCTTAGTCGTTGATTAGATACTTAATCTCGGTCGTTGAAGACTCAACAGGAAAAGTATAAGAAGAGGCTTGAGGGTCATTTGGAGAAACACAAAGTTGATCAGTCAGTGCGATTTTCTGGAGCGAGGTTTGTTGAGAAAATTCGAAAAAGTGATCTGAGTTGACACGAGGGGTAGTGAGTACATAGCAGAGAGGCAATGATGGTGCCAAAGGGCCAACACAATGATTGAGGAGGCTACGCAGAGCCACGTAGAGGTTGAGGGGCCTACGTGGGTGACCCAAATAGGCAAAAAGCTGACACAAAGTGTTCCAGAGCTATGCAAAGGCTAGCAGGGCTGACGCAGAGCCTTGGGGAAGCGCCAGAAGGATTTTCGTGGACCAGACTAGTGCTGAGAAGCTAAATATCTGCTTCCGAGAAGAAGTATTACTGCCAGGTAGAAATATCTGTTGGGTGAGCCAGTTTGGCACCCTAGTTGTACTCAAGAAAGCTGCTTAATAATAAAACCCTCAAAACTGTTGCACTAGTTTTCCCAAGTTGGGTTTTTCCAGGGATGATTGTCCAAAAACAACGGTTTCCCTTGTGTGTTTGTCTATTATTTCAGTTGATGATTTGTAGCTGAGTTGAGACTGCATTTGTGTTTATTTTCAGTATTTATATGGTTAAATAACTTGTTAAGGAATAAGCAAGTAGGTGAAATAAACCAGACAATGCAGGAAGAGCCTTAGAGAAGCGCCGGAAGGATTTTCTTGGGGCAGACTAGTGCTGAGAAGCTAAATATCTGCTTTCGAGAAGAAGTATTACTGCCAGATAGAAATCTCTATTGGGTGACCCAGTTTGGCACCCTAGTTGTGCTCAAGAATGTTGCTTAATAATAAAACCCTCATAACTGTTGCACTGGTTTTCCCAAGTTGGGTTTATCCAGGGACGATTGTCCAAAAATAACGGTTTCCTTTGTGTGTTTGTCTATTATTTCAGTTGATGATTTGTAGATGAGTTGAGACTGCATTTGTGTTTATTTTTAGTATTTATATGGTTAAATAACTTGTTAAGGAATAAACAAGTAGTTGAAATAAATCAAATAATGCATGAAGAATTTATGATGTGTTAGACTTAGAAATTTCAACACTTGGAACGTTGACATAGAGGCTGAGGAGGCTAGCGCAGGTGACACAGAGGGCCAAGAGGCGGACGCAGAGGCTAGCAGAGCTAGCGTTGGGGTGAAGAGGCAGCGCTGAGGAACTTTCGTGGGGCAGACTAGGAGGTGAGAGGTGGACGCAAAGCAGAAGAGGGTTACGTAGTTCCAGAGAGAAGCTTGGAGCAACTTTCGTTGTCCAGCTAAGGAACTGTCGAAGTTGTTGTGGGATCAATCATCCAGTTGCTGATCAACCAGAATATCTGTCTCCGAGGAGAGGTACTGTTATCGCCCCAAGAAACTCTCTTAGGTTGTATCTCAGAGATGCTTGGGAACATTACAAACTCAACTTAATGTTGGAAATGGATGAATGGAAGGAATGATGCTTGTTCAAGCCAGATAACCACTTCTACATTGCTTGACTCCAGACATGCGTGAACACCCCCAGACTACAAGGCTTTAAACCACCAATTACTCACAATTTAAGGATTGGGTGAACATGGAGAATACTGACCACACCAGCAAATGCACAGGACCCTGTGATGGCCTGCTGCAACTGGTAAAGAGGTCTGTAAATCTAATTCCCTAACGTACAGATAGGATGACATCTCTCTGGCATTAGGTGAAAAGAAACTTGTGTAACATATTCACTGATACATACAAGATTTTAACACAGAGGTAGGATGACAGCTCCTTTAATGCTAAACATCAAGAGTTCAAGAAAACTGTATAACAAGCACAGCCTAGAACAGAATAGAAATGGAAAGTGAGCAATTAACAACAAAAGAAGCTTATATTAGCTGCAAATGAAGATGAGACGCTGCAAGTATCAAAGCAGTTACAATCTCCAAAAGTTGAACCTTATATCAAAACAACAACCATCAACCCTGATTACATCTTGTTTGCGGATATATATAGAGTTTGAATACAAAGGCACTCGACCATTCTAAGTATGGAGGGGTCATAATTGACCACCAATCGCTTTAACTGCCTGATGGAGTCTCTGGTGTGTTTGCTTGCTTCAGTGGATGAATTTGATCTTTTCCTGTGCTCTGCTACCCTTTCGGGCAGCTGGAGTGTCGTATCGGATGAAACCCCATAACTGATAAATGCAGTTATCTACTCGAGCTCTGTCCTTTTCCTTCTCGGCCATACTGTCTGTTGAATGCAGTTGTTGAGGAGGAAATGCACCTGGTACTGGTAGACAGGTCACCTTCGTCCTTTGGGAGCACGGATCAGTTAAGAGACGCAGACTGCATAGCAGGTGGACGAGTAGGAGGAAGGAGAAGGGTCGGCTGTCGGATCAGGAGGATAGACAGTAGAGATGACTTGGTAGGGGATATCGGAAGAAGTGGGAGCAAAATGAGCGTGGGCCGTTGGATCTTGGCGGAACTGATCCAATGATGGTCGGGCAATGAAGGTGCGCGACGGTTATTGGGCGGGGACAGAGGATTAAGCGGTAAGCGGTCTCGATCACATCGCCTTTGGGCGTTAGGCGGTAAAATGGTGAGGGCATGTGATTCCATTCAGCACGTGACACGTAGCGATGAAGGAGAGAGAAAACCGCTCTCCATCGCGTGCTAACGTGCTATCACTTTGTGGGTGCGAAATGAGCGAAGGCCGTTCAATCTTGTCAGGACTGATCAGACGGCGGAGGAGTGATCGGACGAGTCGCTTTATCGGGCGCGACAGGAGTCGTTGGATCGGGTTTTTCTTTTGATAGTTTTGGGCCTTTACATAGGGCGATGTGTGATTGCAATTAGATCACATCGCAATATCGCATCGGCGGAAGTCGAGGGGTGTAGCCTTTATACACACATGGATGCAATTTGCGATAACGATTAAACCCAGACCCGACAAAGGAATTAATCGTTTTTAGGACTGCTGAAGGGGGAATGAGCGGTGCAAGGGAAGGAGAAAGTGACCGTTGTGAGTCTCTTTTGAGCATGACCAAGGACCAAGCTCACTTCCGACCTTTAGAAATCAAAGATATGTAGCAAAGCTAACAGGTACTTCTACCTAGGAAAACCTCTAAAGGGTGAGCCATTTATAGCACCCTAGTTGTATTCATAAACTGCATAATAATAAAACCCTCATATGTGCTACACCGATTTCCCGCATTGGGTTTTTCTGGGGACAATTGTCCAAAAATAACAATGTCCCTTGTGCGATTGTCTCAGTTATTGCAGTTGTTGATCTGTATATGTGTTAAGGATGCATTTTTGTTTATTTCGGTATTATATTTATAAATAACTTGTAAATGGAAAGAACAAGTAGGAGGTAATAAACCAGATAATGCAGTAGGGATTTCTGATGTGTCAGGCTTAGAAATTTCAATATGGTATCAGAGCATTCCAGATCACAGGAGCACTGAAGGCACCAACAGTAATTTGAAATTTGCAGCAGTAGCAGCTGTCCCGAGAGACAGTGTCGTTCCATAATAGAAGCAGCAAGAGAAGAAATGACGCAGAGCCTGCGTCATCATTTGAGTCAGGAGGAGGGCCAGCACAGAGGCAGAGAGGGGCAGATCAGACCTATGCAGTCCTCGGTCATCTTTCTTACCCAGGAAGGATCGACAATGTGGCAAGGAGGAGCAGATTTAGCCTTTCCCGGAATTGAGCAGAGCCTAGAGGGCTCAGTTTCTTCAATTGTTAGGGCTTGGGGAGCTGTGGGCAGATTGGGATTTGAGGAGCTAGTGGGACATTGTTTCTGTTGAAACAGAACAATGTCTAAGGAGACAGAACCAAGGTAGAGGGAATCACTACCTCGACTAATAGCCAAGGAATCTAGATCCGTGTTGCAACAACAAAGGAGGATTGGAGAGGAGTAGTTCGATGATGGGCCAGAGGATTTCCAAGAGGGAAATTAGGACTTAGAGGGAGATTTCCAGGAGGGGAGTCGAGACTCAGAGGAAGCCTATAAGAGGAGCTGAAGTGGCAATGAACGGATTAAGGGATCAGGACAGGTTGGACGGGGCTTCCAACTTTGTCATCTGGAAGGCCAGGATCTTGGCAATCCTGGACAGGCATCGAATCAAGGACTTCGCCTTGAAAACCATAGTTGTCCCAGTTGACCCAAATGCTAATGAGAAATATGAGGCCAAGGCAAAGGAAAAATGCTTGATCCTAGACAGGGTCAAAGATCATGTCATACCACATATTGCTGAGAAGAATATAGCAATGAAGATGTGGCAAGCACTGACCACCTTATACCAGGGCGCTTCCGTGCAGAGGAAGATGTTATTGGAGAATCAGTTGCGGTCATATCAGATGCAGAAGGGAGAGTAGATAGATCTGTTCCTTCTCAGGTTGCAGGAGATTCGTGACCAACTTACTTCCATGGGGTATACACCGGATCTAGAGTTTATGGTCAGGACTGCCATGAATGCAGTCTCCGAAGAGTGGGAGACATTTGTCCAAAGTATTTTGGGTAGGGCTACTCTTCCCAGTTGAGAGGAGATGTGGCAGCTCTTCGCCATGAAGAGATCAGGAGGATGGCCAAGGCAGGGAGTAGTGGCAAGGGAGGTTGAATCGAGAAAGAGGAGGAGGAGGATGCAGCGCTAGCATCTGCGGGACAACAAGGGAAGAGGAAAAGGAAGGACATCTCCAAGGTTAAGTGCTTCCATTGTGGGGAGCTGAGACATTATCCATCCTAGTGTCCCAGGAAGAAAAGCAAGGGAGAGGCTTCCGATTCAAAGGTAGCTCCAACTAAGGTGGAGAAAGAGGTCGAGACTGATGATGATTGTGCCATGAGTGCTCATGCACCTCTAGAGAAGAGGTTGGGTGATATTGAGTTGTAGTCAGGAGGACTACATACTAGGGGCAGGATCCTTGAGGTTCCCAAACTCTTGGCTCACATCCAGCTACGGGAGCCCTTAAAGACAGTAGCATGATGACAGGTGTGGGGTGGAGCAAGGTGTGATGGAGCGGCAAGGCAGTGCTAGAGTGCAGAAGTCTATAGCAGCGCAGTGGAGGTTGTAGCAATGCGAGAGACATAGAAGAGTTTGCAGCAGCGCAGTGGCAATAGAGGTAGCTTCAACATCACGAGGCTTCTAGACTGACCAGGATGTCAGTGTTTAGGTGAAGTCAGTTACTTACTTCTCGGTAACTGAGTTGCAGTGCAGCAGTTAGTAGTGGCATTGCTATGGGCAGCATGTTGAGAGGGCGCTACAGTACAGATGTAGCAGTGGCAGTGGCAATGTCATGGACAGCAGTGCAGGAAGAAACAGTGCAGTGGATGTGGGGTAGCAGGCCAAGCATCAGCACAAAGGACCGATGTGAAGGATCAATGTGATGCTTCTATGGTGAATCATTGCTAGAGCACATTCCTTGCTAAGAGGGAGTGTTGATTTTGGGTACCATCAGATGTGCTCTAGCCATGAAAATTGGTGGAGAGGCTAAGGCACATAAGATATCCAACACCCAAAAATCGTTTGGGGAAATTCCACCCAGATGGAGAGATATTAAAATAATAATATTTTTAATAGAGTTCCTAAGTCTAAACTTAGGAAAATTAAAATATTAATGTGTATTAATATAATGTGGGTGATAAAATTCTAAATGACTAGGATCAAGCCAAATCTAATCTTAGTTGTTGATTACGGACTTAATCTCGTCTGTTGAATCATCAACAGGAAATGTAAAAGAGGAGGCTTGAGGGTCAGTTGGAGAGACACCAAGTTGATCAAGAATTCGATTTTCTGGGGCAGGCTTTGCTGAGAAATAGAGTTAGTGATCTGTTGCAGTGAGGGGCAATTTGGCAGAAGGCCAAGAATACATATCAGAGAGGCAGAGAAAGTGCCAAAGAGACAGCACAGAGCCTTGGAAGGCTGACACAGAAGCAGCCATGATTGACGCAGAGGCTGAGGAGGCCAGCGCGGGTGACGCAAAGGGCCAAGAGGCTAACGCAAAGGCTAGCAAAGCTGACGGTGGGTTGAAGAGGCAGACGCAGAGCAGACTTGGCGCTGAGAGGCAGACGCAGTTCCCGAGAGAAGCTTGGAGCAACTTTCGCTGTCCATTTAAGGAACTGTCGAAGTTGCTATGGGATCAATAATTTGGTTGTTGATCAGCCGGAATATCTATCTCCGACGAGAGGTACTTTTGCCAAAGAAAATCTCTAAAGGGTGAGCCATTTCTGGCGCCCTAGCTGTATTCAGAAATTGCATAATAATAAAACCCTCATATTTGCTACACCGGTTTTCCCGTATTGGGTTTTTCGGGATGATTGTCCAAAAATAACGATGTCCCTTATGTGATTGTATTAGTTATTTTAGTTGTTGATCTGTATATGTGTTAAGGTTGCATTTTTGTTTATTTCAGTATTTATATTTATAAATAACTTGTTAATGGAAAGGACAAGTAGGAGATAATAAACCAGATAATGCAGTAGGATTTCTGATGTGTCTGACTTAGAAATTTCAGCACAATATATCTCCATTGATGAGCAGGTAGTTGACATATTGACAAAATCACTTCCAAACAAGAAGCTTGTATACTTAAGGGACAAGCTTGGTTTGGTGTATTTATCCTCCCAGATTGAGAGGGAGGGATAGACACAACATTTTTGTCTTCACTTGGGAAGAAAGAATGCAGGATTGGGTAACCATATGGCATTCGATACTCTTTGAGAATGTGGTATGGCATTCAAGACAAGAGTAGTTGTGGACCAATATTCTTTGAGTATTAGCTACCCAAGATAAGAATAGTCCAATGAGAGGTCATACTCTGGGAACACCTAGGTGGGGTGTGTACCTTGGAGAGACAATGATGATGGTGTCTACACATCATGTGTCTCGTCAACATTGTGCTCTGATCTTGTTGAGAGATAAAGCTATTAGTCAAGGCCTTGCTATATGACAATGTTGGTTATTATGATGCTAGGCAAATGGGTTACCAATCTGACTCTTCTTATGAGATCTCTTTAGATTGAGAATGAGCATGTATCTACTATGAATATGTCCCTAGTTAAGAGCAAGTGTTGAAAAATGTGTAACTAGGTTCGGTCTTCATTAGTATGAAATTTATTCTTGTATATATAAAATGAAAAAGAAATTATTTTTATCATTAAAGTGTGTGTTTCATGCTCAAGTTCTTTTATTTTATAGGTCAAGCACCCATTGAGTGCTTCTAGCGTTTGTCCTAGGTATAAGAGTCCTTGTCATATATGGAAGACCTGGGCACATTGTAAATTGTAAAAGAAAAATTATTTTGTCTTGAAAATGTCAAAATACCTCCAAGATCAAGTTGGCCTACATGAAGAGCCAAGTCCACCCTTGAAGGAAGCCTATATATAAGAAGAATTCGTCCTCCATTTTCTTCATTCACTCACTGTTAATTTTAGATATGTTCTATGCTAAAGGAATTTATTAATTTCTTTTCCATATTAGCATTCACATCAGTGTAAAGTAAACTACAAATAGAACATAAATATAAATCGCAGAAGACAAGCCAAGACAAGAGGACACAAGATGTGGCGTGAGCTAGGGACAAACCCCACAATGTGTGGGGAAACCCTTTGGTCAAATCGTCTTTTATCTTCAAAGTTCACCAGAGAAAGAGAAAGAGATAGTACATTTACAACAGAAGTCAACACTTTGACTTGTCTACATCTGAGCATAGATCATCTCCTATAACAATGAGATCAATTGAAGACATTCTGCTTCAACTGATACCTATCATCACGCTGTATCTGGTCCTCTAGTTGCACCACTGCATACTGCACCATGTTGCACTAATCATGATTATCATCATGCTATTGCCCCTGCTAATGTATCATTGTACTGCCCATGCACATGATCTCATAGTGCTGCCCATCATATTGCTGCCTCTACCTATGTATTATTGTACTACCCATGCACATGATCTCATAGTGTTGCCCATCATGCTGCTGCCTCTGCCTATGTAACATTGTACTGCCCATGCACATGATCTCATAGTGTTGCCCATCATGCCGATGCCTCTCCCTTCTCGTTGCTTCACATGCTGCAACAATTTGCTTATGTTGATATTAGCGTTAGCTGCTTGCTATGGCTTGCAGCCTAGCAGAGCGGCTAGGCTATAGTTCCATGCAATCCCATTACACACAGCGTATTGGTATTGTTCAGCTATAGATTCCCTTTCATTGTTACGTGTCTCTATGACCTGTGCATAAGAGTCTCCATGAACTGCATATGAGTGACTGGAGTCTCTATGCCTTGATCTACTCCACATGGTAGCCTAATCTATACTACCAGATCTGCAAACATCACAGCGACTATCCTTGTTGATTGCAGTTGTTCCTTTTATTGACCAGCGTAGATATGTTTCTCATGCCCAGCGTATATATGTTAAGTGTCTCCAGTCGTAGAGCGTTGACTGTCTTATGAATGTTGTGCATGTATATTCTTATTATATATATACACATTGTAATACCATGACAACGTTTACCTCTTCATCACTGTAGCTATAACCATGACTGCGTTTACATCACTGCAGCTATAACCATGATGACATTTACATCACTGCGGCTATAACCATGACTGTGTTTACATCACTGTGGCTATAACCATGACTGCGTTGAAGGAGTCTCTACTAACAGCGTAGATTAGGGCCTGCATGCCTGCGTTCTGGACATTTACATGGATCATCCTTATTGCCTGCATAGATCTACTAACACGTAGATTAGGGCCTACATGCCTGCATTCTGGACATTTACGTGGATCATCCTTATTGCCTGGATCTACTAACACGTAGATTAGGGCCTGCGTGCCTGCGTTCTGGACATTTACGTGGGTCATCTTTATTGCCTGCGTGGATATGCCTTTATCTGCTGTGTGGATGTCTGCATGGATCTAGGTCTTCATTACAGCCTAATTTAGTAGGGCTTCTTTCAACTGTGGCTTCACCATATTACTGCGGTTACCCTTCATGTTACTGTGGCCACCTTTTGTGACTTGTATGGACAGCGTATTAGTATATTAGGCTAGCGTAATCCATAGTGTATCTCCTCCAAAAACCCAAGATGTGGAGAGGAGATCACTTGAAGTGAGTTGCCAAATGACTTCAAATCCTCTTCTATTTATACTAACGTGTAGATGACGAATAGACACAACGTTTGGGCTTCTTGAGCCTACGTAAGAGCTAGTTGGCTTGAGAATAATTACATAATCAAAATAAATTCATATCTCCATAAATACTTATCGGAATCGGATAATTTTTAGATAAATACTACACCTCTCGACGAGAGGGATCCAATAAAAATATCAGCTGCCATAAATAAGTTGACCCACATGGAATTTGGCCCTAGTTTCCAATTTAACACTCCCTCTCAACTAGGGAGAACTCCATTCGCTAATCTATATGTCTGATTGTACTATCTCTGCCATCAGTGCCCTGCATTGCTCTGCCCAGCTCTACTCAGCTCTGCTGGTTCTGCTCTGCTCTACTCTGCTGGCTCTGTTGGCTCTGTTCTGCTCTGTTGTCTTTGTTGGCTCTGCCCTACTCTGCTCAGCTCTACTAACTCTGTTGGCTCTGTTCTACTCTATTCAACCCTACTGTCTCTACTGGCTCTGCTATGCTCTGCTCAACTTAACTCGGCTGAACTATGAAGAAAAAGAATTGATCGAGAATGTCACATGGCATTCTCCACTGACCCAAAGTCAGTCTCAAAGTGCGTACCACTGGTCCCAGACCAGTCTCAACTGACCTGAAGTCAGCTTCATAGTAGGTACCACTCCTATCACTGGTCCCAAACCAGTATCGCAGTCTTAGAGAGTGTACCACTGGTCCCAGACCAATCTCAACCAACCCGAAGTCAGCGTCATAGTATGTACCACTCTCACTAGTCCCAGACCAGTACTGCACTGACACGAAGTCAGTCTCAGAGTATGTACCATTGGTCCCGTACCAGTATCATTGATCCCAGATCAATGGAGGTCATCCTAGCGTAGGGAGTATCATATATACAATGATGCGTCCATTGGTACTACTATGGTCCCTAACTTCATTTCCCTACTCATTGATTAGATGAGAGGTACTTCCCATGAGTCCCAGATTGCATGGGTAGGATGTCTCAACAGGAGAACTTAATCAATCCCGTCCTCACAGGAGAACACATCAATCCTGCTGTAATCGCCATGGAGAACACATCAATTTAGGCCTCACAGGAGAACACATCAATGCTGCTACAATTTCCATGGAGAACACATCAATCCTGCTACAATTGCCATGGAGAACACATCAATCCAGGCCTCACAGGAGAACACATCAATCCTGCTACAATCGCCATGGAGAACACATCAATCCAGGCCTCACATGAGAACACCTCAATCTTGCTACAGTCGCCATGGAGAACACATCAATGCAGGCCTCACAGGAGAACACATCATCCTGCTACACAGGAGAGCGAATCATCCTGTTCCACAAGAGAGCAAATCATCTTGTCCCACAAGAGTGCGAATCATCTTGTCCCAGTGCGTACCACCAAGGGAGTGTGAGTCACCCTGTGGTCGTACGTTGCTCCAGTAAGAACCGCAAGCCCCCAGAGCTCCAAGAGCTCAATGTATGCAACATGTAGGACCCTTGTACAAGGGTCTCTTAATGACTCCAAGTCGTTCGGGAAAATCACAAATTTGATCTTTCTCTAGGGTTTTGACAAAGTGTATCGACCTGTACATCATCTTAATGCGATGGAGCCTCCTTGCTCATCGACTTGCCATATCCCAAATAAGGCAGTATCTGATGTCTATCTTTTGGAGCAATCGTCGAATACGAGATTCCTCAATAATCGAATCCCACCTTTGGTTGTTACAGAGAATCACAGTGATATTCATGATGTGTACAAACAGCTCACTGAAGAGCTTCCCCAACCAAGCAACTTCATACGAGATCATACTCGTAGATATGTATCCAGTCTCGACAGTGCTTACAACAACCAACTTCTGCTTCCTGCTCATCCATGATATCGAAGCAGCATCCAAATAGAAACAGCACTAAGAAGTGCTCCAGTGATCCTCCACACTGTTTGCGCACTCAGCATTCGAATAATCATGCAGTTTCATATTTCCGGTAGTGTATCTCAATCCATCAGAGATTGTGCCTTGAAGACATCTCATAAGATTCTTGGCACCAATCCAGTGAGGCTCAACCAAATATGAGTTCCTTGCAAAACATATGTCCGGAATCCAACTGCCTCTTACTTCTGCAAATAAGAGGGTCTGCAACTGTCAGAAATAGTTTGTCCGCATAAGATGTCGGTTTGAGAGGTCTATCACCCACAGCCTTCAGATAATGGTTTGATTGGTTTCACTCCCTAGTGAATCTCAGTTTCATCAAACAGCTATCAGTCCTCTCATACTACACCCAGGGTGTTTTGCTTCAAGCCATAGAGGGCTTTCTTCCACCTACATACATGAGATTCTCGTTCATGAATCTCAAACTCCACGGGTTGTTTCAAACCTGTGGACCTGCTACATGAGGGGGATGGTCCCCTTGTAATATTTTCCTTCGGTACATCTCAGACATGTACTTTCATGCTCCTTTTGAATTCAGGCTTCCTTGTCACCATCTAACTCACAAACCTCTGGTGCTATGTGTCAATGGACATGGTCCCCAGTGAACTTCCTGTAACTTAATACATCCCTGAACTCAAAAACATCTTTGAAAATTCTATTTTCAAACACGTACCTTTCCATCGACGAATGTCACCTTTGAACCTTCGACTTCCATTACTGGGGTTCCTTGCTTCGTTGAAGAGTCGGCTGTGTCTTTGATGACCTACATCTCTGTCATTTGAACACTCCTTTGCATAAGGGTCGAACTTATCATCAAGACATCTACCTTTCCTTAGATCCGAACTGCCCAGATCTTTTAGGTAGGCCATCAGAAACTTCCGTTGCGTCATTCTGATAACATTCTCTACTTTGACTTCACTCTAGGTGAATTATGAGGAACCCATTTATCCTTCTGTTTTGTCCCAATTGTCTTCGATGATTGCTCTTTCACTCTTGCTTGGACATTGTCTTCACCTCAACTCTGATTCCATGTTAATTTTAGGTATGTTCTATGCTAGAGCAATTTATTAATTTCTTTTCCATATTAGCACTCACATCAGCATAAAGTAAACTTCAGATAGAACATAAATATAAATCGCAGAAGACAAGCCAAGACAAGAGGACACAAGATGTGGCACGAGCCAGGGACAAACCCCACAGTGTGTGGGGAAATCCTTTGATCAAATCTTCTTTTATCTTCAAAGTTCAACAGAGAAAGAGAGAGAGAGAGAGAGAGATAGTACATTTACAACAGAAGTCAACACTTTGAGTTGTCTAGATCTGAGCATAGATCATCTTCTATAACGATGAGATCTGTTGAAGACATTCTGCTTCAACTGATACCTGTCATCGTGCCATATCTGGTCCTCTAGTTACACCATTGCATACTGCACCATGCTGCACTAATCATGATTATCGTCATGCTATTGCCCCTGCTAATGTATCATTGTACTGCCCATGCACATGATCTCATAATGCTGCCCATCATGCTACTGCCTCTACCTATGTATCATTGTATTACCCATGCACATGATCTCATAGTGTTGCCCATCATGCTGCTGCCTTTGCCTATGTATCATTATATTGCCCATGCACATGATCTCATAGTGCTGCCAATCATGCTGATGCCTCTCCCTTCTCATTGCCTCACATGCTGCAACAATTTGCTTATGTTGATATCAGCCTTAGCTGCTTGCTATGGCTTGTAGCCTATTAGAGCAGTTAGGCTATAGTTCCATGCAATCCCATTACACACAGCGTATTGGTATTCTTCAGCTATAGGTTCCCTTTCATTGTTGCGTGTCTCTACGACCTGTGCATAAGAGTCTCCATGAACTGCGTATGAGTGGCTGGAGTCTCTATACCCCGATCTACTCCACACGGTAGCCTGATCTATACTGCTAGATTTGCATACATCACAACAACTATCCTTGATGATTGCCGTTGTTCCTTTTATTGACCAGCATAGATATGTTTCTCATGCCCAGCATATATATGTTAAGTGTCTCCAGTTGTAGAGCGTTGACTGTCTAATGAATGTTGTGCGTGTATATTCTTATTATATATATACACATATTGTAATACCATGACAGCGTTTACCTCTTCATCACTGCGGCTATAACCATGACTGCGTTTACATCACTGCGGCTATAACCATGACGACATTTACATCACTGCGGCTATAACCATGACTGTGTTGAAGGAGTCTCTACTAACAGCATAGATTAGGGCCTATGTGCCTGTGTATGTACATGGATCATCCTCATTGCCTGCGCGGATCTACTAACACGTAGATTAGGGCCTGTGTGCTTGCGTTCTGGACATTTACGTGGATCATCCTTATTGCCTGCGTGGATCTACTAACACGTAGATTAGGGCCTGCATGCCTGCGTTCTGGACATTTACGTGGATCATCCTTATTGCCTGTGTGGATCTACTAACATGTAGATTAGGGCCTGCGTGCCTGCGTTCTAGACATTTACATGGATCATCGTTATTGCCTACATGGATATACCTTTATCTGTTGCGTGGATGTCTGCGTGGATCTAGGTCTTCATTACAGCCTAATTTAGTAGGGCTTCTTTCAACTGCGGCTACCCTTCATGTTACTGTGGCCACCTTTTGTGACTTGTATGGACAGCGTATTAGTATATTAGGCCAGCGTAATCCATAGTGTATCTCCTTCTCCAAAAACCCAAGACGTGGAGAGGAGATCACTTGAAGTGAGTTGCCAAATGACTTCAAATCCTCTTTTATTTATACTAACATGTAGATGGAATAGACATGACGCTTGGGCTTATTGAGCCTACAGAAGAGCTGGTCGGCTTGATAATAATTACATAATCAAAATAAATTCATATCTCCATAAATACTTATTGGAATCGGATGATCTTTAGATCAATCTTACACCTCTTGACGAGAGGGATCCAATAAAAATATCAACAGCCATAAATAAGCTGACCCACATGGAGTTTGGCCCTATTTGCCGATATAACACTCACTCATCACTCATACGAAGAAGGAAGCAGTAGAAGGACGAAGAAGGAAGTGTGAAGAAGAAGGACAAGAAAAGTCAAAGTGTTTTGGGCCTCTCTACTTTTTTCTGGGAGTATAAAGTTAGCATTTCTGCACTAGGCAAAGTCTAAGGTTCGATTTTGAGGCAAGCGAAGGTCTCTTAGGGTTTCCTACTAGCCGTAAGACTCAAATCAAGCCAAGCAAGGTCAAGGGAAGAACAGTTAGAGGGAGATCGACGTCTCCTAGAGAAGCAGCAACAGTTGTTGGGGGGCAGAATTTTAGATTTACTGGGAGGTCGAAGATATTGCAGCAGGAGGCCGAGGAAGACTTGATCTTGGAGGGTATTTGTCTGAGTCTAGGTCATGATATTCGTCAATTGAAAGATTTGAAAGATAAGAAGAGATTTTACAGGTTTTCCCCTCGAGAGGAGGGGTTTTGACCCTTGCTTGTAGCCTACATACTGTGTCATTGTTCATACTGTTTTGTTAGTTGTTTGATAAACTGCACATTGAAATAAGAAAGATCAAGGCTAATAAGTAAAAAGCTAACACAAGCAGTTATCAAGTTAAGAGAATTAACATATACATTGCCTTATTGAATTCTCAATAGGTGTATGGGGTTTGATGGGATTCACTTACTGTATTTCATCATTAGGGTCATTTCCGCACTTTTCTTTCTTGGTTTCATTGCATTTTGACAATTCGTGAAAATAGGGATATTATCAGCATATTTTAATTAAATTTGCTAAAGGTGTCATTTGGGAAGGATTATTTGGAAAATCACCTGTGTAACAGCTCGTTGGAATCAAAATGAATATATATACATGATGGGATGATGAAAAGTGACTTTTAGTGGCAGGAGAGCTCGTAGAGGCAGATTTACCATTTTTCGGGATTAAAAATTCACTTAAATAAAATAGAAAAAGGAGAGGCCTCGAGAATAAAAAAAAGAAGTGCAAGGGGAGAAGCTTCTAGAATGGAAATAAAATAGTAAATTAAACGATTCCATAAGATTATAAAGATATCCAATCAAGTCTTTATAAGGATGGGAAGCAACTCATTTAGGCATATCTTGGATTTGAAGTATTTTCTTGTGGAGAGTTTCTAGGAACTTGGATTTTCATGATTGGAGAACCCTAGGACGAAAACCCTTGGGTTTCTTGGTGCGTTGAATGAAACCCCAAATCAATGTTGAGGAGATTTCATCCAGAGTTCTCAAGAGCTTCATCAACAATAGTTGTGAGTAGATCTGGAGAAAATACGTGGACTAGAGTGGGGATCACATAGATATCCAATTTGGGTGTCATTTCCAATTGCAGTTTTGGGAGGCCCAATTCAGAGTTGTAGTAGATATTTTGGGAGGCTGTATTGCTTATTTTGGAGCAAGTTTTCTACTATTATCAGCCATTCAGCCATTTGTTGAAGTTGTAACAAGTTTTGATCCAAATTTGTCATGTAATATCTTATTCCAATAAATAAAATAAGGTTGATTTTCTGATCAATATTGTTTTTGTTTTCCTTGAAGTTTTTGCGAAAGTCCCATTATGTTAATTTTGCGGGAAATTATTTATGTAAATATTTTGAAGAATTCTGAAGAAGAAAATTTATCAAAATTTTAGAAAATAAATTAAATGAGATATCATAGTGGTATTAGAGCTGGTTTTCCTTCTATTATAAGGGATTCTTGTTAAATTTGTTGGGCCAGATTTATCAATTCTTGTAGGAGCCAAACTTGTCATTCCACCAAGTGCAAATTCCACAAATTATAAGGGTTGAATTCAAGGTTATTACAAAATTCGTGTCCCTTAATTTTTCTAATGCCAAAATTTCAAATTTGAAGTTGAATTCCTGGGATACTCAACTGAGGACAAAGACACCATTAGCAAATTTGTTGAGTTTTATAATTTTGGATCAAGCTTCCAAATTCGCCCGAAATTATTGAGGATTTCATTCATTATCACTGAGGAACAAAATTTATTGGGGAAATTCATGGGTATTTGGGGCCGCACCCCAAAACCTAACCAAGTTATTTAGTTGTGAGTGTTAGTCAGCTCAGTGGGAAGGTCAAAAATTCCCTTGCATACAAAGGCCATCATTTCGGGTTGAAACTCTACATATTGGAAGGCCAATTTGTAAGTCGTGTCTTTGTACATTCGAAGGCTGAGAATATAGACTGAATTATTCTACAATTTAATTTGGCTAGGTGATTTCATTGCCCAGATGAGTTTGAGCAAGATTTGTTCAAAGCAAAAATCTTGTGTGGTCTCAGGAGCTAGATTATAGCAAGTTCTACTGTGCATTGAAAGTTGAGGCCAATTCATCCATGTGCTTAAGTGAATTTGGCGGTGCATCAAACCATTGTTTTGAAGGAGTTGTCTTGTAGCTAGAACCACTAGAGCATAAGCCGAATTTTGACGAGCAAGGACCAAATCGAGTTCCCACTATTAACCAAGCCACTTGGGTTCAATCACAAGAAAACTGAATCGAGACTAAATCCTTGGGTGGAGTCATGTCAGGGAGAGTTTAATCTCGTGTGTGGTCGTTACATCCAAGACAGAATGTGTAATTGCTATGTTGGGGGCCGATGTGAGTATCTATTGGACCAAAACCAAGTTTTAATTGTTGAATGTTGATGCGTATGGCAAAGTTAGTGCGCATAGTCTTGGTACCAGTGCGTTGAAGCTCTTGTGCAGTGCTTTGTGTGATAACGTTCAGATCAAAAGGATTGCTCTACAAAATACATAAGTGATGTGTATGATCTGTAGTTGCAACAAAAGCTTCGCGACAACTTGTTCTGAAGTTGATCCGAACTTAAACAGGAATGCAACAAATTACAGATATAATCATAAGTACAAAGATGCTGCAAAAAACCACTTCATTTCATTAATAGAAAATATTGGACTATGCTTACAAACAGAATGGAAATAAGATAGCACGGGCGATGGTAGTTTTTCTCTAAGAAGAGATGTTGCCGCTACATGCCTCTGAACTGTGTTACAATGAGGCTCAAGGGCTTATTTATTATTGAAAAACATGAGAAAACCCTAAACAACCAAAACCCGAACCCCAGGAGATGTAACACCAAGAGTTTGTGGGCCTCGTTGGGGTTAGTTGGGCAGCCAACTTCACGAGGTCGTAACTTGGTCATATTATCTCTGTTTGGCGTGTATGATACCTTCTTGGAAAGGTTTCTCCGAGTACTACAGATTTCACCGCAGGCCCCACTTATAGCCACGAGCCTACAACGAACCTCAAAAAAACGTCATTTAGGGGGTCAAAATTACTCCGGAAGTTCAGGACCCGGAAAAACTGCTAAATATAGTAAATGCTGAAATAAACAAGGAAACATATGAAACTAATTGGAGGGTCTAGGTGGAATAGGCCGGTGGCCACCAATATCCACCTGGATCAGAAGTGGAAATGGTGTGAAGGGGTTGATTCATATGTTTGATTAGTTCGATCTGCAATGCACATGGTATAAAATTTATACACTTGTAGCATTGTGTTGTCCAAATTCGCGAGCACTATGGAGTAATCAAAAGTGCGATTGTGATCTGGTCGACTGTGTGACTGTCAAGAATTGTTTTGCATGAGTATGGATTTGAAGGGCAAAGAGTGACTGTGTGATTAGAGGTTAGAAGGAGCATGCACCTGAGCATTCATCGACCTATTGTTGTATGATGTGTAATTTGCAGGGTCAATGGTAGCCAAAATTGAGTAAACAATGGTGGATCGAATGTATTGAAGTATTGATACGCATAACATAGCCACAAAGGATAGAGTTCCCTGAAGAATTTTATGCTTTTATTAGGCCGTGATGAATTTTGGGTTACTGGGTGTAAAATTCCTAGATCTAACAATCTCAGGAATCCTATTGCAACCAACAGAATCTACTTCCCCTAGATCGTAAATTACATTAAAAACTTATTTCAAATTTCTTCTTGAAACATTGAAGTAAATTACTGAAGCAGCCTACACGAAATTAAACATGATTTTGAAACATAGAAACTAAGCAAGGAAATACAAACACATAGGACATCGTTATTTTTGGACAAATGTCCTTAGAAAAACCCAACTTGGGAAAACTGGTGCAGTAGTGAGGGTTTTATTTTATTATGTAGCAATGAAATCTGAGTACATCTATGGATGCCCAACTGGCAATACAAACAGCAAGAAAATTTGGCAGAGATATTCCCTAAGGAACCCCGACACTCGTGTTGCCTGCACTCGCATTCCTGCACTTGTGTGTTCCTGCACTCACTTGTTCCTGCACTCATGCGTTCCTACACTCACAAGTTCTTGTACTCGCGCATTCCTGCACTTGTGAGCTTTTTCACTTGCGCGTCCCTACACTCGTGAGTTCTTGCACTGGGAATAACTTAGCCTCTTGCTACTGCCTCTTCGGATCTGGAAATCTTCCTCTAGATCATTGTCCTGTCCTAAGAACTTCTCACTTCATAAATTCGATCTCTTGATCTCGGTGTATTTTCCAAATGACCCTCAAGCCCCTTCTTATATCTTCCTGTTGGACAACCAACGGCCTAGATTAACTCCTAATCAAAAGCTCACAGCATTTTGACTTGATCTCTGTCTTTTTCTAGAAGTTTCACCCACAATTAGATTAATACCCATTAATATTTTAATTTTCCTAAGTTTAGGCTTAGGAACTCCATCAAATATATTATTTATTTTAATATAATTGACTCTGGGTGGAATTTCCCTAAATGCGATGGATTTTGAGGTTGGGGTGGCCAAGGTTCCCAAGGCATAGGTGTAGTCCAATTATTTTGTGGTTGTGCAAATGATTGGAATGAGTGTTGAGACCTTGTGTCATACCTAGTTGTTGGTGTTAGCACTTGAAATTTCACTTAGGCTGAGATAGACAAATCTCAAGGCTACATCAAACCATTCAGCCTCGTAGCTAGCCCTACGAGGCAAGAGAAGGCTCTCTCCGGTCAAACTCGGTGGATTTTTCAATAGGATGAGTTGACCAATTAGAAACACTGATATTAGGCTAGTAAACTGATAAGGAGGTTTGATTTAAAGTTTTTGGGGTTTTTTGGTGGCAATTGGAGGGAGTGAAATTTAGGCTGTGGGGATTGAGCTCAGGTTTTGCAGGTGGGTCTTTGGGGCAAGGTAGGAGTTTGTGCTGATGCCTTTAGCTGAGATGAATGATCAAGGAAGAAAAAAGAGAAGCTAAAGAGGGCGAACAATGAATTCGAATCCTCTCTAGACAGTGGAAAACATAAATTTTAAACAAAATTTAAAGCTGAGCATGGCATGCATGAATTCAAACTTTATCACTTCTTTTGTTTAAATAGCAGCAAGAGATTAAGAAATGGAACACATAAACACACTTACAATGACAAGTAGGAAACACACCATCAGCACAATAATCCAAAAGAATCCACAATGATGTCTGCAAAACCCTGGCCTTCCTTTTCCTCAAATTGCAGGGATACAAGTAAAAAATACAATAGAGCTTCTCCCTCAAGAGTCCAACCATGAAAATGAGTAAGAGAAGGCATAATATAGAATATATAACTTCTTTCCCCACCTCTAGGGGTCGAGCTCAGCTTCCTAGGAGCTATTTCAACTAATTCTAAACTAATCACTAGATAAATAGGTAGTCAAAACAACTTGCCTCTAAAACTTAGGAAACCTATCCATGCATTAAATATTTACCATTTACATCAAAGAAACTTCTAGAAGCGTTCAAGGAGAGTAAAAGTATTTAAGTGCCATGAAAATTACACAAAAATCCATCATTTACATGCCTCAAAAGTCAACCAAAGTAAAAATAGTGTTTTGCTGGCCGAACTGGTCAAAACAGTGAAATTTCCCTGAGTGGTCGCGCCCCTCACTTTGATTGGTCGCGCGCATTGACAGCTCTGTTTGAGGGCCATCCCGGTGTCCAAATCAGCTGCAAGATAGCTCATTGGAAATTTCTATGAGTCTACTTTCCAACCCCACTGGAATTTCTGAATTTGGAGTTGATTTGACCCCTCAAAAGTCATTTCTCCCAAGGCATCTTTCTGCAACTCAAAAAAGGGGTAGAAAGTCAAAATTTGCATGTATTTTGAGCTTTTGGGAGCCCAAATATTCATAAAATCTGAAACCCATCCATAGGAAAGTGTATTTTTGCATGAAAATTCCAAAAATGTAGAGTTTTCCCCATTCTGAGCTGTCCCCATGACTGGTCGCGCACAGGGTGAGACCACTCAAATGGCCAAAACCTGTAAAATTCTCAAAAAATTCACAAATGACAAAATTTTCTCTAAATTTCTTGAAATTTGGGCTGGGAGTTCCCAATCAAGTACCATGCTCAGTCAAAGAGGCTTTTTCCAAAATTTGGAGTGGATCGGGCGTTTTCCTTCGTTTTT
>APFE030111303.1:313955-321683 GCA_000404065.3 Pinus taeda | reverse complement strand
GAGCCGACATAACAATAATAATGTAAGGGCACAATAATAACAATAGGGCACTACATGGGTACATCAATATAATAAGGGAGTTGTACTAATAACAATAAGGGGTTACACTAGTAGTATAGGGGCCTAACAGGGGCCCATCAACAACGCCTCTCAATTCCAAGTGATAATGAAATTCCTTCATGTAATGAACTACAATAGACAGTGATGGTTGGAGATCAATTTCATATTGATCAAGCAATCAAACTTCTAGATGATTTTAACAGACACAAGAGCCTAATTTGTTCAAGGTGGTGGAAGCAACACTTGCAGACTATAAGGACATGAAAAAAGTGAGACTGGAATGTACACGATGCAATAAATGGTTTTGTTTAGTGCCAAAAAGTGGTAATATTGTCAATTCTCTAAATGAACAAATGAAATCAAAGAAGCACATTGCTACTACTACAAATGAGGGTTCACATGAGGAGATTGGGCTAAGGAGTGGCACGGTTGGGAGACCCAAAAAGCCTAGTAATGATAAATCCCAACGAAGTTTGACTAGGTTCTTGGTCCCATTATCACCATCAACATTACATAGGGGTTCTACAAGTGTTGAACATTCTACTTCAAGTGTGTTAATTAACATCTTAAACTAAACTTGAATATGAATTTGTATATTATTTTATTTATCTTACTTCAAATTGATTTGTTTGTAGTCATCTTATTATAGCTCAATTATCTCCCTTGTTACTACAATGTTGGGGGTATTGGTATCCTTATATTGATAGACATGGGGAGAGATTGGAAACAAAGATCCTAATGCATGATCAAAGGGGTGGAAAATTATGGGTCATACAGAAGCATACCAAGATCATGTTATGTTATGAGGGTATCAAATGTCGTATTGATGATACATATAGGCATATTCATTGCCAGAGGACTTCTGAAATGGGGATCCCATTTGATTCATCAACATGAAAATTTTGTAAGTTGGTTCCAAAATTTGATGACTTCATGATGTGATTATATCGTGAATCAATGTGCACCCATAAAAGAAGTGAACGAGATACAATAAAAGGTAGAAGACTTGACTATTTGACTCATAATGAATTGAAGAATGTTGCAATGGTTACAAATGCTAACCATAGATCAACAATGCGATCTCTTTGGTGGGAAAGGACAAAGGTTGCTACACTCTCTATTAGAATGAGATCCCTAAAGGAAAAATTGTTTGAATCAATAGAAAGGAAGGATGTCTTTAGGTTTTGCAAGGATGTGTGTGCAGCACATAAGAGAGGAAAATTACAAGGTAAAGATGTAGTTTGGGAATTTGTCAAGGATATTTTTCATAACTTCATGCATGCAAAAGTAGGGAGAAGGTATAGTACATCCACAAAATCCCTTTATGAGATGATCAAGTTATGGGTAGGTCCTAGATTACATAGCTTTATTAGCTTGAATCTGGATGGTCCTTCAATATCTACGACTTTAAGGCAAGTCAAAAAGTCATTAGCATATATCCTACGGGAGCACAAGCATATTTCTTAGGCAGACGGAAAATTTTATGCTTCTTATAAATCCAAGCATGGTATAGATGGCCCAATTCTTGTATTGCTCACTGAAGATGAAACGGTTGTGAAACAATATGTTAGGTGGGAAGCAAAAAGTGATACACTGGTGGATTTTTATGCTACAAAAGAATAACATCAATGCCAATCACATTTCTTGGTGAGAGTTGGTGATGGAGTTGTAGGCTATGAGATTATAATAGATTCTTTTAAGAACAATGTTATTGGCCATTATGCATGTGCTATTATTGCAAACCCTTTACATGAAAAGTTTCCTCATTTGTTTGTGGTTGTTCATCCAACATGCAATAAGTTCAATGCAAATTTTGTTTATCAACAATGGGAAAAGGCAGAATCTATGTGGAAGAAACACACGGAAAATAATTTGGGACCTATTGTTGGTCATTCCTTGGATGGGGATAGCATAAGAAGACAACTTATGTTGAAGGATTATTCTTCAACATCAGGTCTTCTATATCAAATTACTTGGGAAGGGTGGAGGCTAACCGGGTTGTATAATGGTTGCAATGTAATAGGATTTCATGATCAATATTACATCCACAACAGCAAAAATCTAGTGAATCCTTTGTTTAGTAGTCGATGAGAATTGGTTTTAGGAAATGATTACATAAGTTTTGGTCATGTTAGAATGGTTTATCACACGTTTAAAGTGGATGATCACAAGATTAAGGGTGAATATATAGAGAGGATGGATCGACAAAATTGGGGATCTGCACAACACATTGCTTCAAGTCATGACCAGAGTTGTTTGAAAGAGTTGAGAAGTACACCAAGTGAAAAATTAGAGAGGACACTAGCTACAAAGACTTATCTAATGATTTTTGTTGACTACGTTGACATCTTTATGTCTCACATTACGGTTATGTTGGGTACATAAACAATCTGATACTGATGTCAACATAACTTTCATCATCAGAGAAGCATATCAAGATGTGAAAATTTCTTGCCATTTTGCAATTTTACTAATGAGATTGTTTGAAGATCATTACTCTAACTTTCCATGTGTTTTGCACTTGACTCAGTTAGATGTATGTGAGAAATTCTTTGGTAAAGTCGTTGGGATGGTTGGAGTCGAGAGGGCCTATGATTTCACTGACATGCTTCATGTTGTTGGAAACCTTAATAGAGTTGTTGAAGAAGAATCAAATCCCCAAGGGCTTCATTTTAATAAATCTCATAAGAAGCACGAAAGAATTTGGAATAGACTGCACCAAGAGACATTACAAAACATTGATATATTGTCGCAATATGATTCAATATCCACAGACATTAAAATTGTAGAAGCCCTTAATATTAGATTGAAGGATGCACAAGACATTTTATCAACCCTTGGAATGAAACCAGAAAATTACACTCAATCTTCTTGGTGGGTTAAACCATGGACAAAGGATCAAAATTATCCAACATTCCAAATTGTGAATGAAGTAGTTGATGCTTCTACACCAAGTTGTTCCAACTCTATATTCCATTCTTCATCATCGTTGGTACACAATCAAAGTGAATTGCAAATAATGGAAAGTGAGTGGAGACACGATTTGGATGAAATTGTAGATTTCATTGATGAAAATGGAAGCAAAACGATAAAGCCAGTGGTGGATCTTGATGGTAAGGATATGTTTAAATCATGCTTGGTTAGTCAGTTGAATGGAAATCTAACATTATCCAAATATAGGTTGACAAAAGTGAGAAATGGGGTCTACTTTAGGCGAAATGGGAAGGCTCCACTAAAGGATGTTTCAATTGGCTTTGGAATTAGATCAGATTGTGGGGTGTTGTTTGAAAGAAACTCAATTCCCCCCACTGAACATACTACAAGAAAAGGTGTTCCTCGAAGTACAAAACAAGGTGTTTCTTGTGGAACATGGTACATTGGAAGGGTTCAAAGAATAATGAAGAAAGATGGTAATAGGGTGTTTTATTACCATAATGACATTGACCTTTTGGATAGATTAGAAGGCATCGAGCTTTAATTATGTTGGTATAGTAGAATAAAGAGGCAACAAATGTATAAGTATGATTTGACATATCATGCCTTTGTACAACCTGAATCTGTTATAGCAATCGCAAATTTATCATACAATGCTAGGAATGATACATACAAATTGGAAGAATGTGATTACAAAGTTTTTTCAGATTTTGTGAAAAAATTGAACAAGGTAGATTTTCAAAACATTCTACTTTCTCTTTCCTCATGTATTTCCATATGTTGGATCATTTATAAATAATTATTGGTTGTATTTTTGTTGATTTGTTCGTATGAATCTAATATTAAGTTTGTACTCTTTGATTCTAGGTCTAGTGAATAATTCAAATGGTGAATGTTCAGGATAACTCAACCTTTTTTTGCTACCTGCTTTTCGGTGTAAGTTTCTTTCACTAGCCATTCATCCTTTTGCAGTTGTGTTTCATTCAAATGTTAATTTGGTCCCTTTGAAGTTGGTCCATTTAATCATGAAAAACAAAAAGAGGTGGTTCCTTTTTCATGAATATGTTTTGTGGATAAGTATGTGATTCTTCTCACTAATGTTAACATTTTCCTTGAATTTTTAGACTAATGGTTCACTTGCTAGAAAGTATATCAAGGATCTGATGGCATGAGCTTCAGTCAGGATGGTTTCTGCTCACTCAAGTCAATAGATTTACACCAGAGCAACGTCTAGCACATGAAGTGCATTTTATTTTGAATGTTTATGTGGTAGTTGGCTTTCCTATTTTTAAAATTGGACATATAAATCAGAGTTTGTAGTTCAAATGTGCCATCAGAGTCTTTTTGGAAATATTTATGTTTTGGCCATACGCATGGGGTCTACAACAGTTAAATTGCACTTGGTTATTATTATCAATTGAGTCCTCAATCATAGTTTGGGAATTTCCTTTCAGTGTTTTCGCTAAACGAAATTAACATTAATTACTATCTGTAAAGGCTTTTGGACATGTGATGGTAGTTTGTTTTTAAATTGTTTGCAACTTTATTGAGATATGTGCTTCTGGTAGATTGTTTGGGTGATGGCACATTACTTTCTTATTTTTTCCTACATTGATATATATAAATGTGTGTGTATGATCCAAGGGCTATTTTAAGGTGAATGGTATCTAATTTTTTTCAACTTTTGGATTGACAAGAATTTGATAGGGTGAATGGTATGCAAATTTTAATTGATTTTATTTTTCCAAAGAAAGAATGCATATGTTTCTATTTCATGGTTTGGAAAAGGAAAATACATAGCAAATTTCTTATAGCATGAAATATCACCTCCAAAAAGGAAAATAAGGCCACTTGGTGGCCACTTTTCACAAACTTTCATACAAAATATACCTATGATCTCTCCTGGGAACACAGCTAGAAGAAAAAAAATATGCATTGTTGAGAGAGGCAAGTTGTGAATGGGAGGTGATGTAGAGCTAGTTCACATTTTTCTGTTGCTTATTGGTCTCTCCATTATCCCAAAATCTCCAAGATGGCTGGTAATATTTTAGAATTCTTGAATTATTGCAATAAATGATATTAACTGCATAAGCACTTTGAAAGGGCACTTTTGAATCAATTTGAAAGGATCTTGGGTCATTATGAAATGATTTATTTTATGAGGCTAATTCGTATCTATATTGCATTTCCTTTTGGCTCATTTAAGGCATAGACTAGTCCTTTCCTGAGGCCCTTCTCGACCTTTCTGAGACCCGCCCCCGTCTAAGGCATTTTTGTATTAATTTTAGGCTTATTCTAGGACCTATTTGGGCCCTCTTCTTGGTAGGCCTCAATAGTATTTGACCTAAGTATTTTCAATGGCATCTTTGTGGACAAAATTTGGGATTATTCTGAGTGAATTTGGAGGACATTATTGTGTTATCTCTCTATGGTTTCTAGAATAATATGATTCTCATTTAAGCCTCTGTTCTGGGCTCTTTTGAAAGAAATCTATATATATTCAAAATACCTCCAAGGCAGATTGTTTGTTGCCTTATCCTCACCTTTTGTAAGATTTATCATTTCTTCCAAATTTGAAGGGTTTGTTGAGCTATATCTAGACCTCTTTGGAGTTGCATCTAGGAATAATCAAGGGATTATTGAAAGAAATGATAGAATCATGTAAGGAAATGATCGATGTAATGAAATCATGCCTTGCTTTTGAAACAGTTACAAGAAGTCTATTATTGGCCATCTCAAGAGTAGATCTCTCTTCACTACTGGTATTAGTGTATTTTCTTAAATTTCAATTTGATTTTATGTTTAAGGTCAGGATCACGCTCAGTTATGGCTTCCTTGTCAGTTTGGAGGGGTTTGATTGTTCAATAGTTACTAAATTCTTTGTGTTTGTCTTTTCAGCAAACCAAAATTGGAATCGAAAATAGGGCGGTGAAGCCCAACAAGCCCATGGCTAACAAAGGTATTTTACAGTATTCTATTATCCAAACCCCATACCAAAACCTAATATCAACAAATATGTAGTACATCTTTAGTGTTTATATGAATATCAATGGCTCTATATGACTAGTGTAAAACAAATATTGATTTGATAGAGGTTATATGCATGCTCTGTGATGTAGTGGTGACGCAGGGGGAAACGAGGCCTAGAAGGGTTTTATCAGACATTGGGAACCTAGGGTGCCATGCTTCAAAACCCAATGGGGGTGATGAGATCAAGCTAGAGTAAGTAGGCTTTTTCATTCCTAGAACATATGTATTTTTTTTTTTTTTTTTTTTTTTTCAAAACCCTTATGTAGTACTCACGTTTTATCAGCACATAGTGGAAACTTCAATTTTATAAATAAGTTTTCATTGTTAGGTTAGCCTCTCTGTTCAAGCATTTTTCTCTAGCCATATGCTTATTCAGGCATTTTAAACCCTCTTATGGTGGGGTCGGATAAAGAAAAATGTTGTATGTGACGCTTTGGGTGTGTAATTCTATGTCCACAGGAAATCTAGGAAGCAGAATTAGCTTGCTGATAAGCAAATGCCAAGGTAGATTCAGCTTCCCAATATGATGCTCTGGTCATTTGTAGATATTTTGGGGTTTTTACCAGTTAGAGTTAACAATTAGAATTGGGTGTGTAGGAGGTTTGGTGTCGATGTCAAGAATAGAAGTGCTACAACAAAGTCATCATCCATGGTATGTACATCATCCATGGTTGTATAAATTGTGTGTGATTAAACAACAGTCTGATTTATTGATCATATATCAATCCCCAGAGGTTTGTATGTAGCATGAGGTGAATGATATGAGTTAATTACTACTAGTATTTATATGTTGGCCTCTGTTTCAAATTGGTAACTGCGTGTAGATATATTGAGGTCAATAACAGGGCTCTTTGCTTGTCTGTTTAGTTGGGATGGTTTACATGTATTTATTTTACTTCCATTGGTTTTGTTTTGCTACCATTCAGCCACTGGGGCCACAGAGGAACAAAGATGAAAAGGGAATGATTATATCGACTTTGGTTTCGAAATCCAAGCATGTAGAAAGTTCACAAAAAGCACCTAGGATTTCCATTGTTGGACCCTTACATACACGTGAATCAGTTTCAGGCAAACTGCACAGGGTTTCGAATGTTGAGGTCTCAAGTAATTATCCATCGAGTTCAAGGATACAAAGAAGGCCTTCTAATATTGTCTCTCTAGTAAAAACATTTCAACTTCAAGAGGTCTTCTACTGCTAGCCTCTCAGGTAAACATGCTTCAGCTTTAGGGAGGCTTCTACTACTAGCCTCTCTAGAAAATGTACTTTAGCTTCAAGCAGACCACCAAGGCCTTCAAATGTTGACATCCCAAGAAAGGCAGCTTCAAATGCATCCAAGTCTAGGTTCTGCCCACCTGTAGCTAAAGGTGTCTCAAGAAGAATACCAATGACTTATGCATCAAAAAGGAAGACAAGGCTTCCACGATCTCTTACATCAACACTGACTGCCAGAAGTGAGGATAGGAGCATTTGGTCCACTGCTCTTATTTTAGCATGTGTAGATGGTGCTTTTTATTTACAGAGTTTTAATCTATTCTTTTGCAAAAGAAAGTTAAGGGTTTATCTAATCCATAGCTCCAATTTCCATCCAATGGTTTCTATTAAACAACTTGCATATGGAGCCATTGAGTGGGATGTCATGGAAGAGGAAGGGGACTTGCCCAACATTGACAAAGCAGATAATGAAACAACTTGTTGTAGTTGAA
>APFE030111303.1:286455-308955 GCA_000404065.3 Pinus taeda | reverse complement strand
TAAAGCAGATCTGGAGGAAGAAGACCTATTGCAATCATTGCGATAGAAGTGGCAATCACAGAGCCACTTGTTGGAGGCTCGATCAAGAGCAGCGCCTTAAAGACAAAGCGTCGGTGCATGAACCAGGTGAAACAATTGTTTGATAAGAAAAACCACCAAAGGGGGATGACCCATTCATAGTGATAAGTGAAAAATGGTTTCTAGATATGTTAGCTTGTCATGGTCGTGCTTTTGTAAATAATTTGTTGCATTTTAAAATGTCAAAGTGATGATGTGTTTTCCATCACTTGTTCAGCAACAATGATGTCTGGTATTATTTTGAGTTGCATTTTAAACTAGGAAAGTGATGTCGTGTTTCCATCACTTGTCAAAGAAACAATAGTGTTTGGCCTTATCTTTGTAAATCATGTGTTTGCAATGATGAAGTGTTTGCCATCACTTGTTGAAGGAACAATGATATGTTGGCCTTGTTTTCGTAGCTGGGGTATTGCGTCCATGTTGATGTAAACTTGACCACCGAGTATGTGTTATAAAATTGTGGCAAGTATGGGATGCTTGGGTCATTAGTTGGTCATGAAGGTCAAGCATGTAATTTGAAAAACAATGTACTACAACTTGCAGAGATTTCAAGTGTCGGTTCATCGCTTAAGGCTCTGAAGGAAAAAGGTGAAGGAGATGGAAGCGAGACCTTTTTAGGAAACTTGTGATGTAGACAAGGTACAGAGAAGTTGCAGGTTATTTTTCATGCTTTTGGAGGACCAAAAGCTCCTCAGTGGAGAGGATTGATCCAGGTGGTTCTAGAGACACACACATGACAAAGAGGGCTTATGAAAGCTCAAAAATCAAAGTGATCGGAATGCTTTAAAACTAGTACCAAAGCGTAGATCTCGTTGTCGTGATTGTGACAATGTGAACAGTTCGTCAATCCGAGCTTGTATGAGGGAGAAATAGCTAGTAAAAGTTTTGGTCAAAGTTGAGTTGTGGGCCAAGTTTAAGTGTCCTACAATTTGACCGACCATAGGGCATGAAACCTAGCTCCTAAAAGCAGGTGAAATTTTGCCCCTTTAATTTGCCTAATAACCCTTATGTTAGACAAGATTGCAAAAAATGTCATATTATTAAATAGAAAAGCAAAAGAATATATATAATGTGGTGGCGAGCCACCATCCCCAAAACTATATTAAAAAATGTTTTATTAAAAGGGCCGACAAGTCATGACCCCCACTGGTCCAACCGAACCAAACAACATTTTATGTTTAATATGGGTCGGCGGCCATGACCCCGCCAGACCCTCCTCCAAACTCCTGTCAACCATAGCTTAATATGGGGTGGGCGTGGGCCACCTTTGGTGGACCCGACCCACACCCCCAAAACTATAACCATATGCCATCGCATTTAAGAGAGGCCGGCAGGTATTGAGCCCGCACCAACCACATGGGCTAACCCGCCACCGTGCGGCGGCCCCATGATAAATACCAACAACCTTTAATACCCCCAAATAATGAGCTATTAAAACAACGCACCAACTATCCAACATATGTTGTGCAAGAGTTATGGGCGAGCCGCCAAATGCGGACCTGAACCCCCAAAACAAAATTCATGCAATTTTTAAAAATGATTAATGTTTTAAACATGGAGGGGTCAATATTTGACCACTCGACCTCCTCCTTATAATTTGGGATCTTTACCAATCCACCCATCTCACCTCATTAATACCTCCACCTGAAAATTGATTTAAACCTGTCATTTCATCAGTACACCCAAGCATGGAGGATTAGGAGCGTGCATGGAAATCGAGACGTAATATCTTTTTAATTAATTTATTATAGGTGGAACCATGATTGGGCAAAATTCTTAGGAGGGTGAAATTTTTGCAGTGTTCAAATTGGACAAATTTTATGTCAATCTTACACCTCTCAGTGACACGAACCCGATGGCATAGTCATTTTCTTAATCTGACCAGCTGATTTGCAGAGGACCCAGAGGAGAGAATCTTTGAGGAATCTAGGGGGAATCTAAAAGATTCCTTAAGCCCCAGATTTCCACTTTCTTGAATTCAAAAATTCAACAGTTGATTTTTCACTATTCGACGCCACAAATTTGATGCTATATTTAGATTTTCCATTTGCTCATTTCATTGTTCAACCACTTTTCTAAGTGGAGTGTAGGTGTTAGCATTCATGTGCGAGCAGTCATTTCCATGTGATTCAACACCGTGAGATTAATGTACAACCAGCTTTAGCAGTTTGACATCCTTTTCTTCAGATGACCCCTGGATGTGAGGTATATGCAATGTGTTCATGTACTTCTTCTGCTATGCATTGTGCTACATAGATCCCTATTTGATGTTTGGTGTGGGATATTGTCTCTTACTTTTTTTCATGATTCCTACTTGATGTGACACGGAATAATTTGCGGGATGTACTTGTTGTCATGATTCTTCATGTTTTATTTGAGATCCCTTTGTTGTTATGTTGATGGGATACTCGTGTTGCCCTATATGTTTGCATTGAGATCCCTTTTATGCCATGTTGGCGGGATGCTCATTATCATCATGCATGAGTTTATGTCATACTAATAGGATTCCTTTTTGACTGAGAGTTCTTGTAGTGGAGCATCTCTTGGAGCCACTCCTGAATGAGGGATTTTTCCTTGTATGAGAGCAACGTCACCTATTATGTACATCATCACTATTAATAGCACTTAATGCAGCGGCCTACACTGTCTTGACACCGGGGCCCGAAGACGTAGTCCCTCTTGGACAAACTTTGTTATCAACGGTTTATGTTTTCATGTGATGATGATTGTCATGTTCCTCTTTTGTATAGCATGCAGATGTATTCATTTATGTTCTTTTAAAAATGCAATTTAAGACATCACGAAAGTAAAAGGTCTTGGAAGGGTCCTTCACACATCCGAACATGGATCAATAAATGGGATCTTTATAAATTTAATGCTCTTTTGAGTTTGTTTCCATCGATCAGCTTCCATCTATGCTGGCAGCCTCAGCTATATACATGGCACAACACATGCTACAAAGGATGCCAACTTGGACAAGACTACTTCAGAAATATGCACACTATAGAGAATCAAAACTCAAGTAAAGTCATCGGCTCATCGGTTACCAACTTTCTTCATGGAACTGACAAGCAAGCTTGTCTTGTGAATGGTGAGAATGGATGTTAGAAGGCTTCTGCGTCACTCCTTATTTTGCAGGGAAAATCTACATGATATATTGATTGGATATTATGTTTCAACTTGTGGGATTAAATCAATTTTAGATAGTGTACATAATTGTAGATGGTGTACATGAGACAACTACCTATGGCTAGGCGTATGGCAGTTAACAATATACTGATTCAATTGGGCAGGTTATTCAATTCTATTCATGTTAGTATAGGAAAATATTATGGCAGAGAACTGGGTGCTCATTTTCATAACTCATAATGATCAGAAATTCCATGGTTTTGTAACTTTTTTAAAGCACAACCATCCCTTTGATAAGAAAGCCACTCAGCATGCTAAGCTATGTTTGAAACTATAAAATGAATCTTTATTTTGAGA
Organism: Pinus taeda; assembly: GCA_000404065.3. Lineage (NCBI taxonomy): Eukaryota > Viridiplantae > Streptophyta > Pinopsida > Pinales > Pinaceae > Pinus > Pinus taeda. The sequence goes on along the minus strand of APFE030111303.1, from coordinate 305,391 downwards.
TTATGTAGCCTAGGTATTCCATCTTCGCTTTTACAAAAGAACAATTCAAAATAAATTCTAGTTTCTGCCAAGATGGTCAATACCTATTAATTGTGTTTAAAGTGTTATTTTCATGATTTGCTACAGATGAGAAAATAATCGAAGTGTATAAATACAAATATTTTAATATATGGTTGGAAAAGTCCATTCATGATTGCTTAGAATTAAGAACTTTGGTTAAACTAAAGGACATTGTCCTTGAATTTGTAATGTCCTTCATGAGTACTAAATATTGTTTTACAAAATTTAGTTGTACCGTGAGTTGATAATTCCTTTATCTAAGTTCTAGTTTTGAGAAATATTTGGTTTCATGAAGTTTATTCAACATTTTGTTTATGACTGGAATGAGAAATTTGTTTTTATTATTATATTAATCTTTGGTAATCTGAAATAATTTATTATTATTATTAACTTCTAACAAAATTCTCACTGAATCAACAAACTTTGTCCACTTTTTAACTTACTCCATTACAACAGAATTGAGGTCATTTTTTGTAGTTAGGTTTAAATCCAATTCCTAAAGAGTTGTCATTCAACAGTTGTAGAAAGTAATTATTGCTCTTTAAAAACCAATATTGGGAATGAACAAAGGGTATGAAGGGGATCTTTGATTATATACACTGTTGGGGAGCATCTTTCAATGTGTGTTGAGACATGTGGAGATGAAGTCATAACCAAGGCTTGTTAGAGCCCTACAATTATATGAAATGGATTATGTGCTAGAATATTGATTGTAATGTGTGAATAAAAGTAAGAATGGTTAAGTATAAAATGATATCTATATAGTTTGACTTTGATTATAGAATCTGATCTTATTAGATTTGTTATACTCTTTTCAAATTGATGGCATCCTTGTCATGAAGAGAGAAATCATATGAATTTGTTTATTGATAATTGTGAATTTGTGCACATATAAAGTCATAAGATGGATAACACTTTGAGAAGAATTGTTAAAAAGGCCAAGTTGAACCTACCTCCCTATTTTTTTTAATTAACCTTGATCATGGTGAGGTTAATGTGCTTAGTTTAGAATTATGTCGGATGCATAAGCACCATTTAATCTATTTTCTTTTTAGCCAAGCAACCACAAGTGGGGATTATCTATTCCACTAGAGTCACCCAGGATATGTACCTAACCCCAAATATGATTGCATGCTTTGGTGTGCATCCACAAAGGTGAGCATAAGCACAAGTATGTCACTTAGTAGGATTTGAACCTCTGTAGGAACTATATTAGCTCCTTGTTACTAATAAATATTGCATTGGAGATCCTAAGTCCAAGGATTGAGTGAAAGGCTAAGGGTAACTCAAGAGGGTTGCCAATTTCAACTCACAAATCCTATACTCACTTCAGACCAACTCTCCTCTAGTACAAGATGGGTGTCCCCAATGGTAGGATTACTAAAGCTAGGACAAGTAAGACTCAAAGGTGATTGAAGAGTGTCTTTAGTAAAACAGTTTTTTGCTGAGTTTTGAATGTTGATTTTAAGGGTGGTTGATGGGGATGGACTAGTGCCAAATATTCTTAAAGGCATATGGAACCTTGAAGAAAAAATGAGGACATATTATGGATGATTAATGAGAGTAATAGTTGTTTTTTTAATATGCAGAAAATCCACACATAATATGAAACTCCAGTAGCCACATAGTCATGAAGGACATCCCTAGTACCTATCAAATCAACAAGAGTATTGTCTCCTCAACCCATCAACAACCATTAGAAGAGGTGGATCTCATCTTATATAGTTGAAGAGCTCAAAACCTCCTCCAATAAAAAATGATATCAAAAGTTATATCCTAAATCTCTTCTAGGGAGGAGTAAACAAATAAACAATATCCTTCAACTAACAAATGACAAGTCAAAATCCTTGGAGAAATGATGTACTAAACAAATGAATTATATAATGAAGATTCTACATGTCCATCACTTGTGAAAAATTCCTTAATTGAACTTGGGGGTTTTACCATGCAAACGACTTCATAAAATGATAAGCAATAATCTCCAAAGGTTCACCCTACATGAAACATCCAAAAAAGTCCTTTTGGATTAGCAATGGCACATTAGTGTATGGATTGCACATCTTCTCCATATCATTGAAAACCCTCTTTTTGTGTATTCCTTGACTCCATAACCCTTGGATTGGCAATAATCTTGGCAGCCTTCCACCCACTCAAATCTGAATTTATCTTTTATCTTCTAGGGGTACCTACCTTTTGCCAAAGAAAAGCCTACCTAGATTGTGATAGGGTGGTTTTTTGGTGATAGTGGACAACCCTTCTTAGTTCCTCTCAAATTTCACTTCAGAATTTGGTGCCTTCCCACACAATGGGGGTGGCCAACAAAATATACAGAAAACCCTAAGAGAAAAATAAGAAACCTAATTGTCAAAGCTCTTTGTCTTTTTTCATAATTCAATATGAGCATGGCCATATATATTAAAGTTATAGAAATATAATAAAGAGATAAAGATTTGTTTTTCTTTATTTAGAAAATATAACTACATGAAACACTTTGGATACATGAAAATATAACTACATTTGGATACATATATTAACAAGTTGAGACACATTTTGTGGCATTCAATTGTCCAAGATGTTGGGAAATGTGGGTTTTTAGCATCAAACATACAAGTTCCATGGGTTGTACATGTGCGACACATGTCCCATGTGTGCTTGTTACTAGGATAGTTCATGCTCATGTTTTACATGGGGACATAGGACATGCAAGCTCGAAGTATCTCACACGTGTTGAATACTCGAATAGTGCATGTTCATGTGTCCAACTTGGGGACAAGCAACATGCAAACCCAATAGCTAATTTTGTTGAACTTATGGAAATGTTATCTCAAAGTCGAGGACCTTATTGCAAAGCCTTCACAAGGAGATTATACTAGTGCAACAATGGAAGTGTTGCCACCCTCACATGGGCAACAACTTCCCAAGTTTTAGTGTAGGATGGATCCAACATGAGGTTGGCTTTGCTAGTAGGAATTAGGACTCCTAAGGCAAGACAAAATCAAGTCTAAGGTGTCCTTAAGTGTCTGCCCAAATCGCCACCAAAGAGATGTATCAAGCAAGTCAAAGATAAGGTGGTTACTCAAGGTAAATTCCAGATTTGGATTTTATGTTAAGGCTGATTTATGGAGTTAATAAAATTATTATTCAATGCAAAATTATCCTTAAACACTACAAATCTGAAAATTACTCAATGTTGTTGCAAAAATTGAATAAAAGATATGAAATTACAGTAGAAGCACAAGCTACAACAACAATATAATACCCCTTCAAATAAGTTATAAAAAGTTAGAAATTAGTGCTAAAATATTAGCTAAAACTAGGGTTTGTCTAACTAGCAAATTGTAAAAATTAAATATCATATAACAACCAAAGATATCAAGACGTCCAGCCCTAAAAAGGTTATGATAAAATCAACAAGTCAAATTATTATTAAGATGATTTTTTGGTCAAATATATGCACAATTACCAAGATGTTTAGGGTTTTATATGGCTGGAAGTTTATGTAAGCTGTTATAAAACCCTAGATTTTACCCTAAAACAAGAAATGAAAGGTAGAATTTTGAGTTTTAGATTGACTAGATGGTAGAAGACTAGTGCCTAATCTTTGCTAATCTGAAATTTGTTTTTATTATTATCTTAATCTTTGGTAATCTGAAATTTTAGAATTGTATTTCAAAGGTTTGAGAGTGCAAGGAAGCCTTGTCTTTAGTGAGGTGCATGATAAGGTAATGATTTCCTTCAACATGTAGAAAATCTTGTAGACATTTGAAGGTTTATTTTGGAATACACCATTGTTTTGAGCTAACCAAATGGAGTAGATCACCTCTACAACCAAAATTTTATCTTATGTTCTAGTTCTAGTCCATTCATTTAATGCCTCCTAGTTATCTCCAATCCATTGTCGCGTTTTACATAGTCTATGAGTGATAGCCCACATCTCATTGGTGAGATGATAGTGAATCAAAAGGTGATTTCATGATTTCGCGTTATTCCCTTAAGAGCGCATATGTTGGGACTTGTCCATCCTCTTATTCTAAGCATGTGTAGGTTGGGATTGCACCCTTGATTTGAGATTTGGGGCCCCAACCTTGGTTGTAGATAGTTATCTTGTGTCTAAAGGTTCTAGATTTGTGCTTGAACACCTTATTTGTTGCAAACCTATTCATAAAGATTGATCAATTGATTTTTTGTCATCATATAGATCAATTTATATGTTATTTTATATACATGCACATAATCAATCTTCCTAAAACATGGTTGATATTTGTGTGCCTTAGACCATTAAATGCCACAAATCATAGTGAGATGTGCTTGAGTGTGGATTAAGTAATTTCATTGTGGGAGAACTAATATGCATTTAAAATGTATATCAAAAGAAGAAAGGTGCATTGTAGAATGCATATGGGGTCATAAGAGAGGCATCATGTCACTATACTAGGGATATAAAAATAAAAGGGTATAAAAAATGTGAATAAAAAAATGGATAAATACAATATTTAGTGAAAATAGGGGTTTTATAAATTGGGAAGGTGTATTGGATTTATATTGGTAGCGGGTTAAATAATGTGATTTTTAGAGGTATTTTCCAATATGTAGTCAAACTAAGGGTATTGTTTAGTATGCCATGAATGAATGTGCTATGTTAGAGGTTCAGTGAGTGAAACCCCCGTGTGCCAAGCCAACCTTGGCTGAAAACATGAAAGAAGCTATAGTTGTAGAGAAACAAATTTTAGCTTTTAGAAAAGAAAAATGCATTAGAAGAAAGAAAATCCAAAAAGGTCACCTTCAAAGATGTATCCAAGAAGAAAACACCTAAAGATCCTTTCGATCTTGAAGATATGAAAAAATTACTCAAAATTATGTCCAATGAAATGGTTGACATTAAAGGGCAAGTAGTTGAAACTTCTTCTAGAAAACCCTTTAGATATTTTAAAATAAATCTCATCTCTCATCCTAAACCTCCAAATACAATATCAAATGTTGAATCAGATTTGGATGAAGAAGAAGTATCAACAACTGAATAACAAACAGATAATGAAGAGCTAGTTGAAGTACATGGAATGTGGGATTTCATTCTTCCTTTGTTAGACAATGATGAAGAAGAAGAAGATTTACTTGTCGCTACCAAAAGAAAGAACACTGTTGATTTGCCACAGACAAGTCAAAAACAAAAATCATCAACTCCTATTGTGAAAGAAAGAGCAATAGGTAATAAATCTTCTCCCAAATCTACTCAAACATCCCCTCTTCAATCTAATTCACCTTCAGCCAAAACCTTGTTAGTGTCTGATGATATGGAATATAGCATAGTTGAAGTCATGAAGAAGACCAAAGCTAGTATCACGCTATATGAGCTTAGAAAACTGAAACATCAAAAAAATCTATTGATGAAAGAATTAAAAGCAATCCCCACTTCTCCTCTTCCTGCTGCTATAATTTCTGAGGCTGCTCAAGAAATGGGTAAGCCTCCCAGTACTTCATTAGATAAAATGAAATCAACTGATGTTGCTTTAATTGGTGGTAGATTTAAGTGCCATACTCCTCCTTTTATTTTGACTTTTGAAATCTTTAATAAGAATTTGCACAATTGTTTAGTTGATTTTGGAGCTTCATCCAACATTTTTCCAAAGACGGTTTGTGCAAAATTAAACAGCATACCCCAGAAATATGTTGTTCACATTGCACAGTTAAATCGAACACAAGTCGAAGTCATAGGAAAAATTAATGTGGTTACTATCAGACTCTAATAAAACCCAAAAGTATGTCAAGTGATTGACATTCTAGTCGTTGATATTCCTCAATTTTACGACTTGATCCTAAGCAAAGATTGGTCTGAAAAGCTTCATGGATATTCCACAAAAGACTAGTCTCATATGTGGCTTCCTTACAATGGTAAGACAAATAAAATAAGGGTCGATCACGAGAAGAATTTAAAGTATAGTGTGACTGAACTAGAAGGATAAAATGAGCCCATTCCATACAATAATAATATCATTGGAAATTATTCAGTTGAATCATTTTTGGGCAATTCAATGCACACACTTCACTTTTTTGGAAAAAAAATTTACCTCACAAATCGAAAATTGTTCGCAAATAGATTCTTCTAAATGCATCAATTTTGTAGATAAAACTATAGTTAATGATTTATTTTGGAAATTACTTTCCGATGGATCTAAATCTAATGATGGAGCAGGGGCAAGTTGCATATTAGTTAAACCTGAAAGAGAATAAACTATGTTGGAATGCATACTTGCATTTGAATGCACGAATAACACTGTTGAATATGAGGCATTAGTTCAAGGATTGTACAAAGCCATAGGCCTTGATATCAAATACCTTCAAGTCTCTGGAGATTCAGAAATAGTAATCAAATAGGCAAGGAATATTATTCATTGTCTTTCTGGACATTTAAAGCATTATCAATCATTAGTCCAAGACCTCACCTCACATTTCTTAGCATTTAACATTTCTCCAATTCCAAGACTTCAGAACGCAAGTGCTGATCTTTTGGCTAACATTGCATCCAAACTTATACCACCAGCAGATTATAGGCCTGACCAATTTTCTATAGATTTAATTTTTAGACCTTCTATTCCCGATAATATCACCAATTGACGAGTTTTTAATGACGATATGGATATCATAAACTTTCTAACATCTAAGGGATCATATGATGACCATATAATAGATGAAGACCAACATGATAGCCAACTCAAACAAAAGAAAAGTGTAAATCCTATACCTAAATCTGTAGTTAAGTTGGAAGATCTGTATGATCTTAAAGATAGATTTATGAAACCAACTAACTCAAAGCTTCAAATTTCAACATTGAGGTTTGAATTAGTAAATCTTGGAACTGATCTTAAACCACAAAATATTAATCTAGGTCTTCATCTTGCACCCAACAAAATATTAGCCTTCATTCATTTGTTTAGAAGATATAAAAATGTTTTTTCTTGGAATTATGATGATCTTAAAACATATGATACTTCTATTATACAACATACCATTCCTATTATATTCGATGAAAAGCTTGTACAACAGAAGTTGAGAAAGATTCATCCAAATTTGGAAAATCAAATCAAATATGAATTAAATAAACTTCTTAAAGCCAAAATAATTTTTCCTATCAGACATTCAAGGTGGGTTTCTAACCTAGTTCCAGTCAGGAAAAAGAATGCCGATATTCGAATTTGTATAGACTTTTGCAATCTCAACAAAGCTTGCCAGAAGGAAAACTTTCCACTGCCTCCAATGGAAGAGATACTGCAGTCAGTTTCAAGCTCAGAGTTAATGTCTTTTCTGGATGGATTTTCAAGTTACAATCAAATTCTTGTACATTCAGATGATAGTCTAAAGACCACATTCATAACCAAATGGGGAACACGCTTATCAAAAGATTCCATTTGGATTAATCAATGCTAGCACAACATTTTAGAGAGCCATGGATATAGCTTCCAAAGGTTTGGTGAATAAAATTGTGCTCATTTATTTAGATGATATAATTGTATATTCACAGAAGTGCAGTAATCATTTAAAGGACTTAAGACAAATCTTTGAAGGTTGTAAAAGATATGGAATTTCTCTAAACCCAAGGAAATATTTCGTTAATTTAAGTGAAGGAAAACTTATCGGATTTATTGTATCTAAAGATGGAATTCACATATATCCTAATAGGATAAGGGAAATTTCTGAAATCTCTTTGCCTCACAACAAAAAATCCATGCTATCTTTCCTAGGTGAAATAAATTTTGTTAAAAGATTTTTCCCTGACTTTTAACAAATCGTTTTACCCCTGCAATCCATGATCAAGAAAAATTATGTTTTTAAATGGGGACATATTAAACAAGAATCCTTTAATATTATCAAACAAGCAATTATAAATGCTCCCTCTTTAGCAACTCTGAATTTTTCCAATCATTTTATTTTATATACTTTTGCCTCCAAAACATCATATGTAGCTATTTTGACACAAGTCAATGATGAGAAAATTGAAGCACCGATTTCTTTCTTTAGATCCAATTTGCAAGGTGTTGAATTGAATTACTCAGATATCGAAAAGCAACATTTCGTTGTTTTCAAATCAGTGAAACATTTCAGACCTTTTCTTCTTAAAACTCACACTAAAGTAATAGTTCCATTCTCATCTATGAGAAATTTACTAATGAAAAGAGAATTAGGTGAGTAAAGAGCGAATTGGGTGAGAACACTGCAAGAATATGACATTGAAATTAGACCAACTAAAATCATTAGAGGTCAAGGTTTTTGCAGAATGTTAGTAGGAGCATCCAACTTACCAACACCAGAAGATTCAGGTGATGATATAAAAATATCTGAGGTAAGCCTCAACAATCTTGAATCTCAATATGATGATATTATCTTTTATTTGAAAAATGGATATGCCCCTATGCAGCTCAGTTATTAAAGAAAAAGGGCTTTGAGATTAAAAGCAAAGCAATACAAAATCATCAATGATGTTTTATTTAGGAAGAATTATGATTCTGTTTTACTAGGGTGCCTTGAAAAATCTAAGGCAGAAAAGGTTCTGCAGGAACTCCATGATGGACTAGCTGGTGGACATTTTGGAGGAGATACAACAACACATAAAATCCTGCATGCTGGCTATTACTGGCCAAACTTGTCTAAAGATGAACACGAATATGTAAGGAAGTGCAAACCTTGTTAAACAATTGTTGGAAGACAGGGGAAACCCGCATTTCCATTACAGCTGGTCAACATTGAACGACCATTTGAGTAATGGGGATTGGACATAATAGGTGAGATCGTTCCTTACTCTTCAAAACAACATAGATATATCATTATAGAAACTGATTACTTCACTAAGTGAGTGGAAGAAATTCTATTAAAGGTAGCCAATTTTGAAAACATTATTGAATTTATTGATCAATTTATTATGACTAGATTTCGTCTACCAACTACCCTCATGTTTGACAATGCATCTTATTTTATAGGCAATACTATGACAAAATTTTCTCTCAAAAGAGGTTTTAAACTTTAGTATTATGCTAACTATTATCCTTAGGGAAATGGTTTGGCTGAATCAAAAAATAAAAATCTCATAAGGATCATCAAATGAACTATTGATCAAAGCCAAAGAAACTGACATAAATCTTTAACATTTGCTCGATGGGTACACCGAATAACATAGAAGGCCTTAATAGGCATTTCTCCATTTAATCTGGTCTATGGAAAAGAAGTTGTCCTTCCTACAAATGTAGCTATTCCATCTCTAGCCCTAGTTCAATTTATTGAAGAAAATCCTTCCTCTTCTTTGCAATTAAGGAAATAAAAAATCCTCAAACTCGAATAAGAAAGAGAGAAAGGAAAAACCATACATGCCCATCATCACCAGTTAGTTAAATCTTCCTTTGATGCAAATTTTGTAAGCACCAAATCATTTCAACTCGGAGACCTTGTATTGAAGTGGGATAAAGCAAATGAGGAAAAAGGTAAGCATACTAAATTCCAAAGAATGTGGCTTTGACCATTTCAGATTGCAAAACAAATCAGCCCATCAACATTTCTATTGCAAGATTTATCAGGCAAGAGAGATTCCATGTTTGTGAATGGGTAGGTTTTGAAGAAATATTTTTCATAGAAGATAACCTCTTCTAGCCCTTGTACACTATCACATTTACTTTTCCTAGGAAAATAAAAGTTAAATAGTATTTACTTTTGGCCTTACAATAAAAAATCTCTTAAAAATTGTGATTTTTCGTTTATATAAGTAGAGATTTTTAGGGAAATAATTATGACATTTGAAAATTAACTAGGTCCTATCTCTCTGAAATCTACATGTTTCCACCAAAATTATTTATTCTTTGTGAAACCCCAACTTTATAAAGAGACTTCTGTTCTATTATCATTCAGGAAAAGTATCTCTAACAAAGTAAAGACTCTCTGTAGATAAGCATCTTTAACTCTATAATTATCATCCAGAAAATCTTAAGGAGTCAGTGATTCTCCCCATCCAGTAAAATTTTCTCTTTTTAGAGTGTAATTCTAAAATATAGTAAAAATTAAAAGATAAGAGGTCTCATCAAGAGTCGGCTTACCATGTTCATAAAGAAATAATAGATTGACATTACCAATACTACATATCAAAATAGGGTAATGGCTTGAGATTATTGTAATTAAAAGACAAGGGGTCTCATCACTAGCCATCTTGTTCAGTTGAATTATAACTAGTGAATGGCGTTGTCACTATTTGGCCACCAAACCAAGACAATGATTTTTAAGTAATAAAAAGATTTTTTTTTTTATAAAAAAGAAATCGTTTAAAAAAAAAAAGAAAAACAGAATAAGTATGTGACTCTGAATTTATCTCTAAAAATTGCACTCTTATCTGGATGGGATACTGAATCATTGATGGTTAAAAGGTAACCTTGTCAAGACTATGGACACCTGCTGGTAGCAGAGGCTCTATCTGTGACAAATGAGTACATCTAAAAGCTCATTTACAAGAGCCCCCTACTTTATCTTTAAACTAAGTAAAGACTGATATAGACAAATGAATTTTCATTTTGAAGAGGATATCAAATGAATTGTAATCATGTGAGTTTGTTTTCTTATTCAAAAAAATGTTACTTATCTTAAATTTCATGTCATTTCTATTTCTTGAACTATCTTTATTTTGGAAGTTTTAGAAGTTTCAAAATTATCAGAGATAACCGGTTCTTCTAGTGAATCGCCAATTGTTGTAATGTTCAACAACCCCCCCATTTATTGATTTAATAGTTAATATTCTATTAATAAATGGGAACCCTTTAAAAAATTTCAAAAAAATTAGCAAATGATGGCTTCCCTTTTTGAACTATTAGAAATATTTTTTTTAAAAACTTACGATATCAAGCTGAAATCCCTTTGTGACTAGGCATTCTTGCTTTATCACAAATCATTGGACCTTGCTTAAGAAAGGTTAATTGACAATCAGAATCTACAAATTACGATAAAAGGGATAGTCATAGTCGACATATGGTATCATTGAACTTTTCATTAAATATAAGGCTTAAAGCAATTTTTATGAAATAAAGTACTTATCGTAATCACATAGTGGAATTCATAAAAACGCAAAACAAGCAAAACCTAATGATATGCAATTTGTGATATTGTGATATGATAAGTCAAACACTCATCGCATCACGGCTTTTACACAAATGCCAAACTTGTGAACCATGAAAAAGTTGCGAAATGCAATGTGATCTAGACCCGATGGAATTATGCGAAATTGTTATAACTTGGATCAGGTCTGACACATGGTAAACAACTACTTTATGGAATAATTATTCATTTAAGTGAAATGTGCTCAAATGGGTAAAAAGTATGTTTCTCGCATTGCATATTGCAAAATACTAAATGACTTCGAAGTGACCCATAACTGATATCGCGATATTTCGATTTATGATATTGCGATAATTACCATTAATCACAATTTCATCATTGACATCACACCCTTTAATGCATCAACTTGAAGTATCACTTACAAATTTTTCATACGATGGTTTAAATGAGTCATAAAAAAAATAATGAAAAGACCTTAGTGCGTAGTTAATGAGTTTTAATGGAATTTACATTTAAAACGACTCGACAAGATTTGATATCTTTCATCCGTATTTTCAAATAAAAACTTATTCCTTGTCATCTTTCAAAATTAACTGTATCATTGCATTTTCACTATTATTTCTGCTTTGTGTGTTTAACCGATAATCTCCATTGCTCAATTTCAGGGAACCTCTGAAGGAAACAACGCTTGAAAAGATGGTGAAGAAAGGAAAAGCTACTACGTCTGAGAAATCGGACATGCCCCCACTCTTCTCTTATACCACCTGCAACAAAGATGGAGGGACCACATCGTGGGAAGCCATGTATAACTTACTGGAGGGAGAAAACCTAAGACCACTGGAAACTAAGGTGACAGCTGATGCCGAAGAATCATCTAAGGCTTCCTACTTTTAGGCAGCATGTTCATTTCTACACAAAATAGCTGCAAGGCCCAAGATATTACCATACATAGATATGGTGAAATGGGTAATTGATAATGTGAATATTTTAGATAGGACATTCATAAATTCAAGGCATGAGGTTATGGGATCTTTCATGCTAGACAACTTGTGCCATATGTGCCATATACCATAGCCACAAAAGCTCTATGATAAATATTTTCTTGAATATTTTGCCAAAGAAAATGAGGACCCAATGGATGTTATGCAAAAATGGAGGTCAGGCTCTGGCAAATTCAAATGGGAGAAATCCGGTATGTACCCAATTTCATCCCTCTCGGCTCCACATAATTTTGTATTTGTGATGATATGTAGACTATTTGGGATGGTTGATAGTACCAAGTTTTCTATAGAGTGGGTTCCATTGATTGATGCAATGGTTAATGCAATGATTATGAATTGGAGTCATATTTTGTTAGATAATTTAGCTATGGCTATTAGGTAATACAAGCAAAAGAGAATTATCTCCTCACGAACTATTCCCCCTTTTTATATGAGCACTTATGTAATGGACGCCATATGTTTTTGCTCACAATTTCCAAACATGGATTGGAAGTGGACTATATAAAATCTTCTCCCCATCCATGTGTATCATAAAATCTTGTGGGAATCCTAGTTCAATTCCCATTTTTACAAAATTTTCCATGGTATTATGTTACCCATTTATAAAATCATTTTTTGATAAAACAACCCCCAGGATTTCTGAAGAGGCAAAGATAGACACCTTTCCAGTCGCAAGATGGTTTGGTGAAGAAACATTTACTTATATCAAATTTTTTGGGAGCATTGCAGCTCCACATGTCCTCCCATATTTTGTTCCAAACATTGAAACTACTATCAAGAGAGATAACTTACCAGACATCAAGGGATACTTTAACCAAAGCCCTAAAGGAAATTAAAAAGTCTATTTGGCCAACCTTTCCACTACGGTGTGGTGCTTTCGCACTGCATGATTATGGGCATGCAGCGAAAGAAATAGAGAATATTACATCTCTAAAACTAGCCACAATTATAGGTCAACAATTTTACCGAAACCAAGTTGCCAAAGACTTCACTACCGTGGTTAAAATTAGGTAGTTTACTCATGAGGAGGACCCATTTGATGACCTCTTCCCAGTAGCCAAATCATTTACACAGGTCTTGCATTTAACATCACTACAATTAAGCCCAAATGATATCAACGCTTTTCATGTATACAAAAATAAAAGATTGTTGAAGGTCCCATTGAACTTGTTACAAATTTAACAAATAAGAGAACCTACTCCTAGCGTGAGCCTAAAGGGAAGTTCTAAGGAGAATTTTGATGAAGAATCATAAGAAAAATCAACTCAGGTATCAGAACATTCATAGCATCAATCTAAGAGTGAAGAAGAAAGTCCCAATAAATATTCTGAGAAGAATAAAGAAGGAAATACCAAGGAAATGACCAAAAAGACCTTGGCCAAGAAAGATACAAAGGTTAACTTCACATCGGCTCAAACAGGGAAGATTCCAGTTATACATCTAGACAAGGAATGGGAGCAATTCAATCAAAAGATCCAAATAGGAGCAAGTATTGAGGGAACATCTGGATTCCATACCCTGAAATAGACTCAACAGGTAACAAATCTATAGACAACAGAGCAAGGAGTCACAAACACTCAAGATATTGAGGTCATCCCATCTTCCCCACTTCTGAAAATTGTCTTAAAAATTGAAGAAATACCTCCTCTAGACATATTTTAAAACCCTACACACAAGCCTGTGGTAAAAATACAAAGAAAGAAAAGGAAGTTAGACACAACAATAATTCCAACTCTTGAGAATGAATCAATGGAAGTTGTATGGAAAGACACTCCTATTGATTCATCCAAGAATCTTACAAAGTTGTCACATTTTGCAGGCGCCTATGCCACCGCAACCATTGACAAAGTAGCAGAAGCCTGACTTCTGCTTAAAGAAAAAGAACAAAGAATACAACTGCTGGAACAACAATTAGAACAAGAGAAATAGAGTACCAATAGGCAAGAACAATAGTAGGTAGCACAACTTTAAGGGGATTTTGAGCAAATGAGGTTACAACACCAGGAAAGCATGTCAGAGAAAGACTCAGATAGTTTCCAAATGAAGGCTATGGTAGACAGATTCAAAGATAACCCTCAAAAAGATGAGTTCATTAAAGAGGCACTCAAGCTAAATTCTTTGTTGACACATCAACAAGATATATTCGGCCGAAATATCTTACAGATCAATCTTTACTATGAAAGAAGTAATAAATTAACTAACCAAGTGATTGATCTAAAATTTGAATATGAAGAAATCTATAAAAATATTTCGGAATTTATTGCCCACCAGGAATCTAAAGAAGGAAGAAAAGTTGATCTGCCAAAGATAGAATAATCCCATAAATGCATTCTATTTGCAAATTGGAATACATAGTTAAAATAGATAGAAAAGCCAATGGCAACAACAACAAGTACTATAAACAAAATAATTGAGGCCGTGAATGAAAATTTTCATAGTGCCAATAGTGGAAAGAAACAACTCAAACCAAAGAGGAAGCAATCAAGCAGTTGTCCAAACTTGACTAAGAGGCATACTAGCAGTATTTGGTAAAACCACATAGCCAATGGATGACTCTACGATGCTTAACGAATTCTACACAAAAGATGGTGCCAACTCTCTTAGATGCCATATTTACAGGGCAGTTAAAATCTACAATTGGCCAGCTACCCTAGGTGAAACCAATGATGGATATCTCCAATCTCAAGGACCAAGTGGCTGACTAAGACAATTCAATTTGAAGAAGCTTGTCATCAGTTTATTTGTTATTTTTAGTTTTTATCTTACTTACTCTAAGGAAGGTTGTTTGAAACCTCCTGAACTTCTTTTGTAATAATCTATTTTTGAAACATGTATTATAGTATTTAAACCTATCTCATTCATTTAGAGAGGGGTCCAGAATTTTATCAAAAAAACATTGAAAGAGCTCACACTTATGTACTTTTGTGAATGTTTTGATGAAATAATTGGAACGGGATCTAGATTTCTTGAATATTGAAGCATACTCTATTGAAATTGCATTTCTTTACTCTTAGGGTATATTTGATTGGAAGGAAGTGGATCGATGTTGCTGATATCATGAGTAGGAACTTTCATATATGGTACTTTTATCTTATGATCGTGTTTCATTTATGAACTAGAAATAATTTTCTTATATTGTGTTATGTAGGAAATCTAAGTTATAATTGAAACATCAAAGTACTTTTGTATAAATGTTTCAGCTGTAATTTCTTATTCAATACATCATCAATTGATATATATGCAATATATTTTCCACAATTATTTTGTCTAACTATTTAGTCAAAATAATCATCTTTAAACAATTTCTTCTCTTATAGCAATTGAATGATCTTTATTACCTTTTGCTTTAAGACATCTTTGCAGATCACATGATTTGAGTAAATCTCGGGTATATAGTTAGATAAAGTGATTAGATAGATGCATGTGTTCGCTACTTAAATAGGTTCTTTTTATTTAGATCATTTTTCGTTATGTCTTATATCACCCAAAATCATTATCAAATCAATTTTTCGTTATATATAGCAATTGTATAATTTAAGGTTAAATTGCTCCCTTTATGTAGTAAAGTGTCTTAGAAATGTAGAAAACTATGTTCATGTATAAATGTTAATCAATGTTTCAATCCACAAACCAAGATCATCATTAGGATATTGTTAATCTCGAATATTAATGATCTCTCAATCCATAAATAAATAGTCAATTATTACCAATCAGTGAGTGATCCAAAATACATTAATATATATTTTTTATCTATCTTGGTACTCTTATGGCTGGGAAAATTGTGGGAATTGGCTTGCGAGGTCCATTTCAATGGTAAGTCTCAGTTTGGAAATTTGGGTGTCAAAACATTCTTGAGCCATTTTGAGGCATTAAATGACACTTGTTTGGGTAAAAAATTTGTAAACATAGCTCCCATCCCATTGATATTTTTCTACACATTGATACCTTTCCAATAGTGTGAAAATCACCTCAATCAAAACTTGTATGAAAAAGTTATGTCTCCCACAAATTGAGATACCTTGTTAGCTACCATGGTATGAGTGTATTCCATGTTAGCTCCCTTTAGTCAGACATGTTAGGATATCCATATGTGAACTTTGAATAGTTTTCTAGAAAGTCCAGCCTTATTAGTAATTGAGGGTAAGGAATGCAAAAACCCTAACCCTAGATGATTATTCGACTATGTTAAGTATGAGCTGCTAGGAAGAGAAGGAGTTCCACTCTTTAGCATTGCACTTGTTCCATATTTGTTTAGAGCATCTAGGAGTAGGATTTAAGAGCATGATGGAGGATGAAGTAGAATTTATAGTAGTCATTGAAGCCAAAGGATAATAATAAATTCTACAGTGGGTGCCCCTTTCCTTGTATTCACTTATAATAATTGAAGAACAAATATTAGACCATAGGCCCCACCTTATTGCTAGGTTTTATCCTATATTGGATTCCTAGGATATATCTTGTGTTCATTTGTGAGGATGGTGTGTTATTTTTCTAATTTCTTTCATTTTCATATTATTTTCATAAATCTAAACAAAAAGATAGTATTAACTAATCTAGGATGTAAGCAAATAAATTATATAACCATATATTTTAAAGTATTTCAAGGTTTATTATGTTGAACTATTTTAGTGGAATATCCATGATAGTTTACAGATCAATGAACCAACTAGACTTTACAAACATAAGTTTTATTCTTGGTTATTATTTTCTTATGTTTAATTTTTTGAATAACATGGCTCAAAAATTATTTAATTTTGAAAATTTTATATTTATTATTGTTATTATCATTTAATTTTTTTCCAAGGAATTCACAAACCTTTCTTTTACCATAGTGGTATGTCCTTGTAATAAGCTTAGCATTTTTTTATGTAAATGCAATAAGTGGTATTCTAAGAATGTTTAACCAAGAAAGATCATTTAACTTAGTTAAATTTTATATCCATGCATTATTCTTTGAATCTAATAAGTTGAGATCTCCTCCTACCTCACCAATATAATGTTTAAAACACCATTTGCGTATGTTATAAATGTCGTTATTATGCTCTGGATCAATGAAATCTTTTGCACATTCTAACATGCCCTTCAGACTGCTAGGGGAGTGAATATAACTCTAATTATTTATCTTTATTTATTCATTTTGTAAATTTTTATGCCATTCCTTTGATATAAGAAAGTATGGTCTTGTTCATTTCCCCAATTGATTCATGAATGATTTAGTCTTCAACACTACAACTTAAGACAACCTTTCTGAATCAATATTCATTATAGCTATTACTTTTGAAAAAATTAGCTAAGTGGCTAAGCTCTCACTCTACATGCTGACCATCTAAGACCTTGATTACTCAAGCCACCAATGCAGTGATGACACTAAGATTTTGAGCAAGGTGGTGACAAGACTCAACATGGATATACTTGTTAGTATGCCTCCATATTTTGATATAGTTGATGTGATATTTTCCTTAGAGATGAGGATATCAAGGAATGGAATGTTCTTGTCCTATATTTCCATTGTAAATTTATCGCTCTTTGCTTTCCTATTCAGATGATCTTTGAATCTATCAAGGCTTTCTATACCATGAGGTTAGATTATTTAAGTGTCATTTATGAATCCTTTCTAGAGCTTGGATGATAGAGGATGGATATCAATAGATTTTTTTTTTTCAACTATTTATTGTATAGATATACTACAACAAGTCACAATGGCTCGTAGATACTACCTAAAAATATAAAATGTTTGATTTTAAGCACAATTTAGTCAAGGTTTCAATTTCCTCATCTATGATATCCTTGATAGCATTCATGGCATTGTTGACTATAAATTTGATAAAAAGTGAGACCACATTGAAACTAACTAGAAGATCTTGATCATTAAAAAAATATATTTATGATTTCATTGATCGCGTGAAAATATTCTTTGAAATAATAATGTGTTATATGAACCAAATTCCTAGGTTTTTAGCAAGATATTTCACCAATATGTGTATGGGAGGGTCATTGGTATTAACTATGGGTCTTAGAAGAGCATTATTGTTGTGAATTTTAGGCATCCCATATATTCATGGAACTGCACAATTTTTTATGTTACTTTTGCCTTCAAAACATCATTAGGAGAATAGTTATTTATAATTAGGCTCACCTTCTTCACCTTTGTCAAGTTTTATTACCATTATTTCTTTATTATTCCTCAAACATTTTCAATGCTATGGCCTCATTCTTATCAATCTTTTTCTTTGGTGGTTTGGTGATAAGACTCAATGTGGAGATACATATTAGTAGACATTATTTTGATATTCTTGATGTGATAATGAGCATTACATTTGGAATTGGAATACAAGAAAACAACAACATCCCATTCCTTGATTCTGCATCCCTAAGAAAAATAATGGTCTTGACTTTTACCAAAATTTTGGTAAACTATGCCATCAATGTTTTCAAGGATATCACATATGAGGAAACTACAACCCTAGATAAAGTGTGCCTTAAATTTCAACATATTTCATGTTATCACCAAAAAATTGATCATGTAGCCTAATTTACTATATGGATCGAAGTACACCATGTAAAGCCAATTTTACCATAGTAAAATTGCTTTCAATGTGAGAAACTACTTAATAAACCACTTTTGTTAAGTAATTTATAATTAAACCCATGAAGAATAATTAAATAGATCATTATTTATTTGATTTTATTCTAGGAATAATTAATTAAACCATTGTTCAATTATTATTCGTTATCATATTTGACCCAATTATGAAAAATCAACAAATAAATTATTAATTATGTTATTTTTCTCTAG
>APFE030111303.1:232415-286196 GCA_000404065.3 Pinus taeda | reverse complement strand
TTATTTTTCTCTAGGAATAATCAATTAATCACTAATTAATTATTATTCCTTGTCAAATTTGACTAAATCCCTTAAGAATAATTAAATAAATCATTATTTGTTTATTATTCCATAACCAATTCCTTGAGATGATAAATAAATCATTTATTTATTTATTATTTCTAAATAAAAGTTTAAATACTTTTTCCCTCCTAACCAAATATAATAAAATATCCCAAGTCGTCATTCCAAGAATGGGGTTAATAATATTTTATTATTGCTCATTATTCGAGGATAACTTAATATTTTTTTATAAATAGAAGCATTTTCCATTCATTATTCACTTTTGATTATTTTCATTATTGCAGACATTGATGTAACTCTGATTATTTTCATTGTCGCACACCATTTTTCTTCCATTTGAGTTCGCATTGAGCTCAAACATTTTATTTGATGGGTTTACACATTATAGAGGAGAGAGACTCTACACAAGCTAAAGACGTTTGAAGATAACCAAGAAACCATCCCATAGAGGGGGATTGGTAACATTTATTCATTCCCTTCACAGGTGTTATAATAAAACTACTTTTTGTATATCTGGTTTCCATTGGATGATTGAAGTTATTACTATTTATTTTTGTTGTTTAATTATGATTGTGGCATAGATCAGACTTTTGGAAGGTTTTGTTTCTATCAGCTGCTGCATATCTACAATGTTTAGCAACCATTTATATTGTTGATATTGTTTGTCATCCACAATCTTAAGTGGATTCTTTCCGTACATCTTTGAGAAGAAAACACTAGAACAAAATTGGTGACTCCACTAGTTTTATACTTCAGATCCAGAAACCTGGGCGACCTTCCATTTTTAGCTTAGTGTTTCTTATTTTTTAGTCTCTTAATGTTTCCTAGCTTTTTAACCCTAGATCTATTAAATTTCTTACTTCCACAAGTTTTCTAGTCTTTTCTGCAGGTCACAAGAACCAGTTGCAACAAAGGCAACATTTTTTCCGAGATTTTCCGACTGGGGATCACAGAGCAGTGTTGGGAATAGGTCCCTCGGGGTCAATTTTGGGGTTAAAAGTCCAAGTTTTGGGGCTAAAGGCCCAAGTTTTGTGTAAATAATGTAAAGTCTCCATATTTTGTGGTCGTGGAGCACGAAGATGTAAACAGTCAAAAATGGTTTCCGCTCTTAGTTTAGATGGTTTGTGGCAGCTTGATGAGATCCGCCCTTGTTCCGCGGGCCATGGAATGTATAAAAAGGGAGTCTTAGAAGAGTCTAAGGCAAGTTTTTCGTAGAGTTCTAAGTAAGTTTTTGGGTCTGTAAGAGCCAAGAGTGAAGAGTCTTAGCGTAGGAAGAGGCTTTGTAGCTGAGTGCGTAGAGGCATAGGGTAGAAGTCCGTAGCTGAGTGCGCAGACCCATGCAACTATGTGCGCAGGGAAGTTAGAGTTTGTACTGAAGATCTGAACCATCAATAACGAGAATTATTCTGAAGATATATGTGTATGAGTTATTTTACTTCTATTATGAATGTTGTGATTATGTTATGTTGAATACTAGGTTTATGAATTAATGTTATATTGATGCGTGAATCTATGTATTTTACTTTGTCATATGAACGCAAGTAAGAATATCTGGTTATGCGAAGATAACCATAATGCATGTTAAAGTTAACCAATAATTAATATAATCTGGGTAGACACAAAAGTAAGGATAATTACATAGGCGCATAAGCGTCTGAATTAACTATTTAAAGTCTGCAAAGGACGATCGGGGACTTTCGCATAGACTTCAAGGATGAATACGAGAAGTACATTGATAAACTTTAAAGGGATTATTAATCTGCGCAAAGGTAGAGTGGAAGTCTACAAGTGACATCGCTACCATCTGAGGGTACAGAAACTAGGTTCCTGCTTCCACCCATACTACTTCGGGTGAGACTTCAGTCCGTGCTCCGCGGATTGATGCCAAAAGGGCCAGTAGTGTAGGGATTTGCTTGGCTAATCAATGCTAAACTTGTCTCATGGCCCATCAATCCAATAAATGGTTCTATTGTTGGGACCAGGATCTGCATAACGAGATGTGTGATGTCGCATCATTGGAATCCAACTAAGAAGGATCGAAGATTGGTTGGATAAAAAGATCCACGAATTCATGGTGCAAGAAAACAGGAATCTGCGATTGACGAAAGAATAGTGGTTGGATAGATATTTGTACACAGAGATACACAAAATCTTCTTTTGTTCCTTCCTGGTTGAATTATACGAGTGGATCGTGAAGTTGGCAGATGGCCAAGGGAGGTGGAGTCTTGACGGTCCGATTGCCTGGACCCCAGAGTTAGTGCAGAGATTAGAAGCCTCTGAAGATAGCATCATGTGCGTTGTTAATCATTGGATTGATCATATCATAGGAGGGTTCATGACAGAGTTCGCGGTCGATACCTTGATTAGTTACAACGAAGCAGAGCACTGCTTATTCAAGGGGCTATGAGGTAAGTATTTAAAATCGTTAAATACTTGGATTAAGATGCTCTTGTGGGAAAAGAAGGTTATGCAGTTACCTTGATGTTTGGGGCTACACGAAGTGGAAGGACTTTCAGGGACGGAGGAAGAAAAGGCCATGAATATAGCCCGTTGATTGAACCTCCTCTAAGTGATGACGAGGGAGCAACACAGGCTTCTCCACAGAGCGTTGTTTAGTTAATAAGATAGGGGTTCCCACGAATACCTCATCCACCCGCACTGCCTCCATCTTAACCTCCACTGCTTACACCCTCGCCCACACCACTACCACCTCCACCATTGTTCAATATGGTGAACTACGTAAAGCTACCTGTGTTCAAGGGCATGGGAAATGAAGATCTAGACCAGTTTTGGTTCATCCTGAAGGCTGTATGGGAAGATTAGGGTATCATGGATGATCAAATGAAGAAAGGAATGTTGGTTAGTGCTTTGCAGGACCGCGCACTAATGTGGTACATTAAGTACTGCACTAATAATCCGATGTCTGTGTTGACAGATATCCAAATTGTGCTAAATAAGGAATTCAGTATACCTAAGTCTGAGGCACAATCACTTGTGGGATTCAAAGAGATAATGATGAAGCCTGGTGAGACACCCTAGGATATGGATCAGATATTGAAGTGTATGATCCACGAGGCTAACATGAATTTGACTAATGGGCAACACCGTGAATGGTTTGTGGTTGTGCTCCTACCTCATCTAAGGGTTGTGTTATCACAACAAAAGAATGGGACCTAGGTGGAAGCTCTGGAAATCGCGATGAGACTCCATGAGACACCAATGAAAGATGCTAATCTAGGGGTTCAAAAAAATCACGAGTAGTTGCAAAACCTATGCCTAGAAATGCAGTCTGAAGAAAGATAGAACAACTCGACCTCAGGCAAAGTTTGGTGCCTAAAGTGCAAAAGCCAGGGGCACGACAAAGATCACTATCCACTTTTCGCAAATTATGTTGCAGCAGGGGGACCAATGCCTCTGAGGCCAGAAGCTGCAGTAGGGCCAAGTACAGGGCCTGCACTATGATGTGCTATCTGTCAGATAGTTGGGAAATATGCAACAGGCAATTGCCATTTGTTGCTGAAATTCATACAGACACCGCAACAACTCTTCTACAACTTCTGCCAATTAGTGGGTCATGATGAGCTCAATTGTTGGAGTTACAAATTAATGATGGACAGGACACCTGCATCAGGGTACAGGCAGAAACACGGCCTCCGGACCAAGGCGCTGGAGGAGCACGAGGCAAGTAGCAGGGGCGCAAATGAGGACGACGTGGAGGAGGACCTAGTACAGGGTGAGGGTAGGTCATTTGTTACAACTGTGGGAGACCAGGACACTATGAGCGAGACTATGCAAATCTGATGTGGCTACCATGCTACTATTGTACTCAGTTTTACCATGCAACAAAGGATTGGCATATATTGTTGGCTAAGATACGCAAGAAGGGGGTGCAGCCTTAGCAACTAACTTAGAACCTGTAGATGATGAGGGTTGAGCCTCGCGAGGAAGATCTTAAGGTAAATATTGTGCTACGGAGTGCGGCAATGACTAGTGAAGATAAGGGGAAGCAACCTAAAGAAGGTGAGTGGCTCCACAAAGCACTAGAAAAGGAGATCGGGTTTTATCTAGAATGCACAAAAGAAACATTTATGGAAGTGAAGAAAAGATTTATCAAGGCCTCTACCTCAGGGAGTCAGGAGAAGTTGGCTGAAGAAATGGACCCATCCATGATTACCACGTTCTTGGAGACCTGTATGAAACTGCTGATGAGAGTCATCAATGGGTAATTATATCGGCCTTAATTCACCTCCTAGCTTAGTCAAACCAACTATTCTCACAACTTATTGCATACTTTTGATTATATTTTGTTTATGAGATGAGTTGGAGTTGGATGTTTTCCATTGTGGTATAATGTGCATTTAATGAAGGATTAAAGGATAAAAGCAAGGAATTTTGGCAAAGGCCTTGATAAAAAATTGAATGGGACAAGGGAGAGGAATTAAAGGAGGTAAATCCTCCTCATTTACTACCCCACCATTCAAATATTCCTCCATCAACTCGGAGTGAAAACAGCCAAATCATGAGGACTAGAAGGCAATCGAGCAAGTGAAAGTCAAAGCACCAGTTTATCTCAAGTTTGGGAGTCGAGCCTCCCTAATTTTAAGGAAGTCATTAGAGACTTCAGATATATAAGTAGAGATGCCTGGGACCTCGGTAGGATTCAGATTTTGGATTATAAAACTTTACTCTATTTTCGAGCTACAAGACTTGCAACAGTTTTTGATGTAATCCATTGTTTTGATAATAAGAATGAGCTTTGTTTCAAGCCAGCACTGAGTTAAATCAGAGGGTTGAAGCTCTTGGGTTAGGGCCCAACCCTAGCAGCCAAGGCTCCTCTTTATTGTACATGTATGATAGCATAGCGTAGATTCATGGTTTAATCGTTCATTTTCTTAAGTAGCTGCATTTCCATTACAGCAGTGTAGCGTAGATTGGTTATGTTTTAGTTTGCTTCCATTTGTGCCTTCTTTCAATTCACGGGTTAGAAAGGAAAAAATTATCCCCATAAGGTTGTCAGCAGGTGTCTCAGCCTCACCTCCTCCCTCCAGGACCATGACTTGAGGAAGAGACCCTTCAACAACCCCAAAAACACAGATTTCTAGTTCTTGCATGAGCTTTGGAGTTTGTTGTCTTGATTCAGTACTTGGTAAGTTTCATCGTTATCTTTTTCCATCACTCTCTTTCTGTAATAAGATCTCACTCATATTCTCATTTCCTTCAGCACTTTCTCCATGCATAATATATAAAGAAGCTAATAAATCACGCCTTAATCAAATTATACTAGTAGATTTCCTTACCGTCTAATCCACAACAAACCTGAACAATCACCGTCAACCGCATGTCTCATATTCATTTCAACGTTTGACCTTAGGCCCTCCAAATCTCCACCGTCGATCTGTTTTTCTTGATCCAACGGCTATCGCATCACCCGCTTGCCAACTAGCTTGGCCAATCTCCACCGTTGATCAATCCTGCATGATGCAATGGCTATCATGCAATCTTGTGTGAATTCCTGCACGACCGATATCTGACTGAGAGCACGCGAGAAAAGTGGTTTTCCCATGCTACGTGTCACTCAGGCTAATCACGTGAAATTTAGGAATTCCACTTATAGCTCTTAGGGCTTGCAAGATACTGCGTACCACCTATATTCATTTCAATGTTTAACTTTAGGCGCTCCAAATCTCCACTGTTGATTTGTTTCACTTGATCCAATGGTTATCGCGTCACCTACTCGCCAACTAGCTTGGGCGATCTCCACCATTGATCAATCTCGCATGATCCAACGACTATCGTCCAATCTCGCATGAATTCTTGCACTACCGATATATGACCGAGAGCACGTGAGAAAAGTTGTTTTCCCATGCTACATGTCACTCACTTAGGCTAATCACGTAAAATTTAGGAATTCCACTTACATCTTTGAGGGCGTGCGAGAAACTGCTTACCAGCTATGAAGACTGCTCCATCATTCGCATGTTTTCCACACTTCTGTCGACACGTGAATTGATGTGATCCATCCATATATTCACTTGATCTCCATGATAAGATCTCCGCTGCTCATCTTCCATTAATGTTGTTTGTTGATCGATCCATCCATCTATTCACGTAATCTCTTACGATAAGATCTCCACCGGTCATCTTTCGTTAATATTGTTCGTTGATCTAATTGATCCAACGGTCCCTGTGCACTGCTTCTTCATTACATCCTCCTTTCGTTGATTTCGATCTTCGACTGCTTTTTCGCTTGATTCCTTCCTAAACTTTGTTCTACGTATCATTTAAACGCTGTAACCCCTGAGCTTTGATTTGGTTATTCAATCAAACTCCAACACTGCCCTATCATCGCAATACTCCTTCTAGCCATCCTCAACCACCTTCAATCCACCTGTCATGTATACAAGAAAAATTAAATTGCATGCTTGATTTTACCAAAAAAACCCAAAAAAGGTGAAGACAAATTTAGTTTAGTTTCCTTGCTTACACATTAGTTTGGTTTGATGCTCTTTCTTCAATAACTTAGATAGCAGCATTAGGTTAGTGTTGAGTTAGCAATTCTCCTTAGCATAGTTGTTTAAATGGTTAATTAGGATATGGTGTGATTTAGCATTACATGTTGTTTTCTTCATTAATGCAGTAGAGTAGCTCTCTTAGAATAGATTTGCTATTCTTCCATCAAAGAATCAAGCTTCTTCTAACTCTATAGAAGTTTGGCTTGGAACCCCTGGGATCTCTCGCCATATGAACAGTGACAACAGGCATGACCTTCACTTCTACTTGTGCATATAGCACTGTCACCTCCAAGTTTGTATGAAACCCAGGTTGACAAGTAAAGCTGGTATCCCAGTAGTTATAGCATCCTTGTTGCAATATTGGTGCTCATCACTTTTTAGCGCCCTTGTCGGGGAGGTGTCTGAGTAGAATTTGATTACTGCTTTCTTTTCTTCTATTTCTAGTCTGCTTTCTTTTCTTCTACTTCTAGTCTCCAATTTTCTGCCATTAGTTTATTTCTACAAAAGTAATCTAGTAGCTTCATTTCTTTCAATTGTTATTATTTGCTTTCCTTTCCATTCTACAAGTAGAATTTCAATTTAGCAAGTAATTTTTATTTATATTAGTAGTTTTCATTCAATCAACAATTTCATTTCCTCAAATTACTTTCCAGCAAAAAATCTTACAAAAACCAACCCAGAAAAATTTCCTTTCATGCCTCATAGGAATAGGGACAATTTAGGGAAATTCTTGCCAAATACCCCCCCTGCATCCAACAACCAACCTTCTCTCTTCTTTCGTGGTTGTGAACTAGAGGAACCTTTAGTTGAGAAACCTGACATATTTGAAGAACCTATAAGGGAAGAAGAAGAAGAAGAAACCATTCATACTGAACCAATGGCTGAAAACTGAAATGACAGAGGAAATAGAGAGAGAATTGAGGGTGCCTTACCCATCAGGGAAACCAATAGGGACACTAAGATGAAGAATATAAGCCCCTTTTCTCTACCTCATTTCCATGGCTTGACCACAGAGGACCCTGATACTTTCCTATTTAAGTTTGTTGTTATATGTCGAACCTATGACTATACAGATGATAAGAAAAAGTTAAAATTTTTTCCATCTACCCTTAAGGATGCAACATTGCACTGGTTCATGGGTTTACCTAGAGATAACATCACAACTTGGGCTCAGATGCAGCAGGCTTTTAACAACAAATATAGGGACTACTATAGGTCAAAGGATACTAAAGAAGAGATTTTCAGGATGACCATGGGCCAGGATGAATCCTTAAAAGACTACGAAGAAAGATTCCAGCTCAGTTACAAAAGGGCCAGGTGCATACTTGACCCCGAGTCACTAATGTTGGTCCTTCTCAAAGGAGTAAGGGAAGATCTTCTAGATACCTTACATTTGTTAGCAGGAGGGGATATCTACCAATTACCTATGAGGATATCAAGACTTTTTTTTAGATACCATTCTAGGGCAGCCAGGAAAAAGGGTAGGGGTAGTCAACCTATGGCCAGTACATCATCTTCCAAGTCATCCATCAAGGGTGAAAGTGGAAATATGCTGGAAGATTTGAAAAGTGAGATGTTGCAAACCCTTGCCTTACAATTGGACACCATGAACATCAAAAATAAACAAGAAGAATCAGAGAGATCCTTGGCCATATTTTGTCCTAGATGCACCAGGAGGCATCCTAGGAACGAATGTCCATTGAAATGCATTGAGATTTGCTGGGCCTGTGAAGAAAACCACTCCACAGACAAGTGCCCTTCATTACCCAAACTCAAAGCTATATATCAAGGAGCTGAAGGGGTCACTGAGCAGCTTTGTGACATCAACCAAAGGAGACCTCCTAGGCCTAAACCATACCAGTAAGGTATGCAAGGGTCATCCCATGCATATTACAACCCCAACCAAACCACAACTATACCTTCTTGGGGACCCCCTGCTCATCCTTCCTGGTCTACACCCCCTACTTGGTCTTATGCATCTCAGTATCATTCCCAGATAGCCAGACATTTATTTCAACCTTATGTTCCGCCACAACCTCAGTGGAATACCCCACTTCAGGAGTGGAGGCCCCAATACAACAATGCTCCAGATTTATTGCCTCCACCACCTACCCAACCACAACTCCTACACTCTGCTCCACCCAAGCAACCCTAGATGCCTTCCCAGCCAAATCCGAACCCGAACAATAGGCAGGGTCAACAGGTATACATTGGAGAGACATCATACCCAGCTTATTCTATAGAAATCCAGGAGATCAACCTAAGATATAGGAGAATTCTCCCGAATAACCAACCTCCCTCCCCACATAGGGATTTTAAGGAAGAAAGAGAGGAAAACAACCTTAAAGTAAATCCACCCTTTCCTAAGAGATTATCCCAACCACTCCAGCTTACCCTAGAAGAAACTGAACTTCTGGGAGAATTGAAAAATCTATGTGTAAAGATCCCCCTTCTCTAGGCAATAAAAGATGTTCCCATTTACAATAAGTTAATTAAGGAGAAATTCTTCAAGCATCCAGGAAGAAGAAAAAGGGATGCCCCTACCATTAATGTCATTGGGTATCTATCTAACTTAATGCTAGGGCAGGTAATATGTCTGAAATATTTGGACCCTAGAAGCCCTGTAGTAGATGTGCACATCAATGGCATCATCGTCCCACACACTCTAATTAATCTAGGGGCTGCCATTAATGTGATGACCAAGGACACCATGCTCAAGCTCAACCTCCAAGGGTCATTGACGAGGACCACAACAGTTCTGCAACTTGTAGACCATTCCACAGTCACCCCTAAGGGAATTGTGGAGGATGTGATGGTCTCCATTGACTCCTGGGAGTACCCTGCAGATTTTCTAGTTCTCCAGCTTAAGGCTAATATTACTGGTTACCCTCTCATCCATGGGAGGCCATGGTTGGCCATAATTGATGCTTACATTAGTTGCAGAGTTGGGAATATGACCATCAAGAACAGTCATATGTCCAAACAGTTAGTCCTATAACCTCCTGCTCAACCTTCTGTAGAGCATGATTTACCCTTATGGTTGGAGGAGGAGGAAGAAAATTAGGTTTATTCAAACCAACTTTATGCTTTGGAAGAAACCATAGGAGGAGGATAGAAAGATGAGGATGACTTAATTGAACACCTGATCCAAAGTCCAACTCCTAGTTCGTTACCATTAGAAGAAGAAGGGAAACCTAGAAAAATCATCCAATTGACTTATGCTTGGCAAATTCCAACCCACTCTGTGTCAAAACCATAGAATTCAGTCCAAAGAAAACTTTGAAAATTAATCCATCTCTTTCTGCTCTTGAAGAGGAAAAGCTATGCAACATGATGAGAGAAAACCTAGAAGACTTCGCTTGGAGTTACAAGGAAATGAAGGGAGTACACCCCTCAGTGTGTAATCACCACATATACATAAAAGAAGGTTGCAAGTTAGTCTGGAAACCACAAAGGAGGATGAATCCAGCTCTTAAAGATATAGTCAAAGAAGAACTGCAAAAACTGCTAGATGCCGAATTCATTTACCCTATATCCAATAGTGAGTGGGTCTCTCCTTTAGTGTTAGTTCCCAAGAAAAATGGTAAGTGGAGGATTTGTGTTGATTACAGGGAGTTGAAAAAAGCCATAAAGAAGGATCATTTTCCCCTACCCTTCATTGACCATGTGCTAGATGGCTTGGTAGGGAAGAATATTTTTTCTTTCCTAGATGGATTCAGTGGGTACAACCAAATCCAAATCTACCCACAAGACTAGGATAAGACCACATTCACCTTTCGTTGGGGTACTTTTTCCTATAAGATCCTTCCTTTTTTCCTATGCAATGCTCTTGCCACTTTCCAGAGAACAGTGTTGAGTATTTTTGTTGAATTAGTACATGATGCAATGGAAATTTGTATGGATGATTTTACACCTTATGGTTGTGATTTTCAAGAAGCCCTAACTAACCTAGGCAAAGTATTGCACAAATGCATTGAAATGAACTTGTCTCTAAGTCTAGAAAAATGTGAATTCTTAATGACTGAAGGGACCATTCTAGGTCATTCAATATCTCAGCAAGGACTGCAGGTGGACCCGAACAAAATAGCAATAATCCAAAGGGTCCCACCTCCACAAAAGTAGAGGATTGTCAGGAGTTTCTTGGGGTTAGCTGGATACTACCAAAGATTCATAAAGGACTCCAACAAGTTGGCCTCTCCTTTATTTGTGTTGTTGGCCAAAGATTCTGAGTTTATATGGTCAAAAAATTTTCAAGAGGCCTGAGATATTTTAAAGGGTAAGTTAACCACTGCACCAATTCTTTGAGGCCCAAACTGGGCCCTCCCTTATCATATTCATGCTAATGCCTCACACAAAGCCATAGGAGTAGCCTTAGGTTAGGTAGAGGAGAAATTGCCCTATGCCATCTATTTTATCAGTAAGAATCTATCAAAGGCTGAGCTAAATTATATTGTGATAGAAAAGGAAATATTGGTTGTTGTGAATTCATTAAACAAATTTAGGCATTACATTACAGGCTACCAAAAATTTGTGCATACTGACCACGCTGCAATCAAATATTTAACGAACAAAATAGATGTGAATGCTAGAATTATAAGATGGTTGCTTTTATTATAGCAGTTTGATCTAACTATTTTTGATAAGCCTAGTAAGGAAAATGTTGTTGCAGACTTTCTATCTAGGATGAATCTGCCTGCAGGTGAAGAAGGAATGGTGGATGACCAGTTACCAGACGAGCATTTTTTTGCTATTTCAGTTCTCTCCCCATGGTTTGTTGATATAGAAAACTATTTGGTATCAGCACAGTTCCCACCAAACTTTCCCTCCAAAGAAAAGAGCAAGATAGTTAGGAA
Source organism: Pinus taeda (assembly GCA_000404065.3). Taxonomy (NCBI): domain Eukaryota; kingdom Viridiplantae; phylum Streptophyta; class Pinopsida; order Pinales; family Pinaceae; genus Pinus; species Pinus taeda. The sequence goes on along the minus strand of APFE030111303.1, from coordinate 274,768 downwards.
AAGCACCCTCATCGCCTGGATTGGGGCAATCTTTTCAAACCTGGCCCAGATCAAATCTTGAGAAGGTGTGTAAAGGAAGAGGAATTTTTTGACATCCTTCTAATCATGATGGGCCTTGTGGAGGTCACTTTGTAGCAAAGAGGACAGCATTCAAAGTTTTACAAGTGGGCTATTATTGGCCCACACTTCATCAAGATCTGAAAAAGTACATTAGTCAGTGTGATCGGTGCCAGAGGATGGGAAAGCCTACTCCAAGAGATGAAATTCCCCTACAACCTCAAGTGAATTTCAAGCCATTTGACAAGTGGGGCATGGACTTCATTGGGCCTATCAACCCTCCTTCAAAGCAAAAATAGTACATTATTGTGTGTAGTAATTATTTGAATAAGTGGGCTGAAACCAAGGCGATTAAAGCAGCAATAGAAGAGAAGGTGGCTGAGTTCCTAAGGGAGAATGTATTCTACAAATTTGGGTAACTTAGAGAGCTAGTCATAGACCAAGATAGCGAGTTTACCTCCAACATGATTGAAGAACTGGTCAGCCATCACAAAATCAAGCATAGGACTTCCATTCCTTATCATCCATAAGCTAATGGGAAAGTGGAGGTGATCAACACGGCACTGGAGAGCATCTTAACCAAGGTAGTGAGTAGCAGCAGGAAGGATTGGGCAGAGAGACTAGTTGAGGCCACCTGGGCCTATAATACAACATGGAAGACCACCACTGGATTTACACCCTATCAGCTGGTCTATGGGAAAAAGTCTTTGTTTTCCATTGAGTTTGAATATAACACATTGAGGATGGTAGCCCAACTAGATTTGGATCTAAGTCTTGCACATAAAGAAATATTGTTCCATTTGAATGGCTTGGATGAATTTAGAATGCAGGCCCTCCTACATACAGAGATAGGTTAGCTTCAGAGGAAGATCTAGCATGATAGACATATTAAGGAGAAGCAATTTCAAGAGGGAAATTGGGCATAGTTATATGGTTCTACGTATAAAGACGTCAAGGGCAAGCTAAGGAAAAGATGGCTTAGACCTTATATTGTGGAAAGATGCCATGATAATGGTTAAGTGCAAATCAGAACTATAAATGAAGAAGCAATTCCATTACTTGTTAATGGACACCGATTGAAAATGTACAAGAGGCCTTTATCAAAGCAAGAGTTCATTGACAATATGAATAAAATAGTGATGATGGTGGAGCAAGTTCCAGCTCCTCCCTCATTAGGTAATTGAAAAAGAGAAAAAAGAATAAGGATTTAGGTGAAAACCTCCATGAGGCGCCTGAGTCCCATCTTTGGGTTGAAAACTTCATGAGGCGACCCAATGATGAAAAAAAAATGGAAAAAAGAATAAGAAGATCCGTGGGTGAAAACCTTTCTTGAGGAGCCCAGGGCAAACATCTAGGGTGAAAACCTCTTTGAGGTAGCCTAGGTGTTTTTCAAAAAAAAACATAATTGTTATTTGCAGGTGGGCGAGAAAGACAATCAACGAGCAAAGAGAAGATCCAAAGGCAACCCTGCCTCACATATATTCATCTCCTCCACTACATACCATGCATCCCTCCATCAATTCCATTTATTTTCACTTCATTGCTTCTATTTAGCTGAAGACTATGATTTCTACAGGATCCCCCGAAAACCTACAAGAAGTAATCCGAGGATGAATGGTAGGTTGGTTAGGTCTTGTAGCATCCTATCCCATAGAATATCAATCATCAGCTACAGGTCTTCACTAGGATGATCCAGGAGCTCTAGACAATAGACAATAGAGAACAGACAATAGAGGAGGAAGAAGAATGACCATGCAGCAAATAAATAACACAACACCTCTGATCTTCGACAACTGTAGTATGACATCAAGACCACAGTATCCCACTCACACACTCACATGCATCATTTGATCAAAAGTTGTAAGGGTTAATATGAGGTAGTTGGCTTATAAGTGAAAATGTGGCTAGTTAACTTGGCCACCTTCATTCAGTTATCACATACAAAACCAGGTGTTCTCTCACACGTGGTTGTAGTCAACTCAAAGACAGAGAAGGAGTAGGACAAGAAGTGATTAAATACGGATCTATGAGGTGGGAGTTGATTACGAGGAACCTCACCCCAAAAAGCCATAAATGGAAACAAAACATCATTTGCATGCATTGGTGCATTCCACCTCCTTGAAACTCCCTCATGTAAGTCGCTCTCATAACTCTGGCCACCCACCGGAAGAAAGGATCCATCGTTTTGCAAGAGAATTTCTACAGGAGCATGCACAGGAATTCTTACAGGAACATTCTACAGGAGTAGTCTATAGGATAGGCAGAGAGGGGGTTAAGAGGGAATATCACGAGAATTGTCCACTGCCAGCATTCTAAAGAGGTAGGATCTAAACAACCATCCCCATTTACAAGCAAATGAACTAGAAATGCTCTAAAAGCTAGTGCATATAACAATTGTTGGAGGTGAATTACATACACAAGTAACTCTGTTTTCTCTTGAATTTAAAATTCTTGTGTCAAACCTCTCATTTCCTCCTCAAGCCTCACAAGAAAGATGACAGGAAGGTTTAATAGGAGAGAACCTACAAACACTGTGAGGATACAACAACACCCCCAAGTGCTTGAAATCCTTATAAGACACCAATGGATGGGATTTTTCAAAAAATTCACAGGGTATGATGATGAGGTGGCTCAATAATTTCTTATTCCCTCACTCCACAAAGAAGAATCCATGCCATTGTTATAATTAGAGGGCTCACTATAGATATCACCCAAGAGCTCATCAATAGGGTCACCACACTTCTCCTAGGAATTCCATGGAGAAAAGAAGACAAAGTAGATAGTCAGGTGGCAAAAAGGAAATTATTTTTAGAAGGTGAAGAAACCATAAAGGATAAAAATGGAGTAAGGAAGGACAGTCTACCATGCCCATGGAGTGAGATAGGATACCAACTCATCAAATATATCTCATGTGAGGGTAGATACAGTGTTGTTTATGGCTACCATTTTAGGATGCTTGAAGAACTAAGATTTGGGGTAGAAACACCAGTTCACCAAAGACTTGGCATACCCTATTTCTTGAAGCAATCACTCATAGACTCTATTAGAGCCTAGATTTATCTCAGGCTAGAAAGGTAAGGTTCTAGGTGCACATCAAACCACGCTCAGCCTCGTAGCTAGCCCTACGAGGACAGGAGAGGGATCTCTCCGAGTCAATCTCGACAAAGGATAATTGATGGGACTCGAGATGATTAAAATAAAAGCTAATTTTAGGCTAGGTATGAAGTACAAGGGTTTGATTTCACTTTTTGGGGGTTTTGAATCGGAAATTGGGAGAGGCAAAGTGGGCTCGGGGATGAGGCACAGTTTCTGCAGAGTTCTGATTGGGGCAAGGAAGCCAATCGTTTTGATGCTTTTAGAGTGAATAAATGGATGGACCAGACCGGTGAGGAGCCAAGGAGGGCAAGAGAGTCTCAAGAATTCTCCTTAAACAAATGAAAAAATTGAAAATTAAACAAATTTCAAAGCAGAGCACAGCAATCCAGTGAATTCTACTTCAATCACTCATTTGTCTAATTTCAGAAGCATAGAGAAGGGAAAATGATACACATAAACATCAATAAACTTACAAGTACATAGAGAAACACACCATCAAAACATAAAGCCACATGGATCCCAACAAGTGCTGCAAAACCCTGGTCTTTCCTTTGCCAAAAATGTAGAGATAGAATGTACAATAGAGTGCTAAGCAATCCCAAGTGTCCAACCCTGAAAATGACTTAGGAATTACATGATATAGACTAGCCCAACCCATTCCCTTGCGTCTAAGGGTCAAGCTCATCATTCTAGGAGCTGTTTCAACCAATTCTAAACCAAGCACTAAAATCTAGGCAATCAAAACAACTTGCCTCTATAAGGTAGGAAACTGATTCATTCATTAAATTTTCACTTTTTAATGAATGAATCCTCTAGAACAAGTAAAATTATGCCAATATTACATAATGGTCATTAAATTACATCAATATAGGTCAATAATTACATCAAGAAGCAAAACTAGTCAAACTGGCCGAATTTCTGAGCTGGAAAGTGAAAATTTGGGCAAAAATCCTCTATGCGCTACGCCAAATCCTCTATGCGTCGCACCACTTTGGAGCTGAATTTGAGGCACTTCCTAAAGTCCAAATTGAGCCCAAGATAGCTTGTTGGAAATCCATATCTATCTACTTAACAACCCAAGTGGAATTGTTCAATTCAGTGTCCATTTTCCCCTCAAAAAGTCCATTCTCCCAAGACTGCTTCCTATGTGTCAAAATAGGGGCAGTGAGGTCATTTTTTGAGTGTTTTTGACCTCTTGTGGGCTCAAAACTTGCCCAAAATTCTTGGCCATGCACCAGAAACCATGTCTCTTCATGCCAAATCCAAAAATATAAAGTTTTTTAAATTTGGTGCCCTCTAGCAAAAGCGCGTGCCACGTGGCGCGGCGCATAGGGAGAAACCCTGTTTTTTAGTGCAAAAATTTTCCAAAATGCAAATATTGCTCCAAGTTTCTTGAAATTTGGGTTGGAGCTTCTTAATCAAGGGCAATGGTGGGCCAAAGATGCCTTGTCCAATATCTGGAGTCGATCATGCTCTTTTTGCCTCTTTTGTCTTTATCTTGAACCTATGGTATTGATGTGTCAAACTGTGTTGGACTGTCTTAATGATTGTGCAACCTCTGCCACCAAGGAAAAATAGTGAAATAAGGAAGGGGAGGGAAAGATAGTGAGGGCTTAGGGACTTTTGGGACAAATTTTTTTAGTGAAATATGGGAAGTTTTGAGGGATTTGATGTATAGGGTTAGGAATTGTTGTGTAGGGTTTGAGGTGTTAGGAATTTGGGAAAGAGAATTTGGGAGAAGGAATTAATGAACCTAAGGGGTAGGGAAACTTAGGGAATGGTGAAAATAGGAGAGAAATGGGATGGAGGAGTGAATTTGGTGACAAAACAATGATTTTGAAACCCTAACAGCAAGTTCCTTGGAGGTATTTTAAAAGGTAGGGTTTGATGTTTTTGTTTTAACCATTACCATCCATCAACCACCATACCCTAGCACAAACTTGGGTGAAACACACAAATGGAGGCTCTACCTAATTTTGGAATGAATAATTTGCAATTTGGAGGAATATTTCAATGAATTTTAGGCTTTTTAGCCCAATGTGCCGCGCCTTCCCAGTGCGCCGCACCAGTGTATTTTTCGCACTGTGGAGGGCAACCCAATGCGTCGCGCCTTCCCAATGTGCCACGCCCTTTTGCAGGAGCCTTTTGGAGGCCTTCCCGGTGTCCAAATTGGGTTTAGGATAGCTTGTTGGAAAGGTATTTTAGGCCACTTACCCACGCAACTAGAATTTTTCAATTTGGAGTTTATTTTGCCTATCAAACATCAAATCTCCCAAGACTGGTCAAAATGTGCCAAATGAGGTTGCCTCAAGGGAGAGTGCTTTTGCAGTCAACTTTGGAAGGTGTTACTCAACTCCAAATTGAGCTTATGATCACTCATTGGAAATATATTTATGTCTAGTTATCATTTGACTCATCAAGCAAGTCATTTGGCCAACCAAGCTAGGAGAAAACTTGCTTTTCCCAAGGTCACTACAGAGGTGCATCAATTCTCTCGAGGCAATTGTATTTTCGACATTTCTCTAAAACCATGACTCCTGTGTAAAAAGTGAAGGAGCTGTTTCTTCTTTGGACTGTTTTGGATGAAAACCTCTCTCATTTTTCCAAGATTCATCTTTTATTGCTCAGAAACATCATTTGAGTAAAACCTACCCCGATGTGTGGAACAAGGGATTTGTCAAAATGAAGCGAAATGAAGGGGATAAGGGGCTTCTAAATTCTTGAGAAAATTTTTGGAAGTGGGGAGGGATGTTAGGAAGTAGGGGAAAGTGGAATATTAGAAATTGAGTGAGGGCAACAGGTCCAAAATGTCTAAACACAGGCGCAACCTAGGAAATTGCCAAGTTGTAGCAAGAAACTAGGGTTTGTGTGAAAATGAGGAATTTGGGAGATTTCGGTGATGGGAAGTGTTTCACAAGGTACATTAAGGATAGGGGAAGGTGTATGAACATCAGGATACAAGTTTTGCTTATGATTTGACCATCCAAGAGAAATTAGCTTCAAAACCCTCGGAGAGGAAAATGAACCTTCCCTAGGCGCAATTGAAGCGTGAACAAGGTGTAAAATGACCCAGTGGAACTTGACATGATGATGAAAACCTTTTGAATGATGGTACACTTAGTTGAATGGTGACATGGAACGTCATTTGGACAACTTTGACAAGGGCGAAAACAAACCCTAGACCTAATACCTAGTGACCAAATTTTGCTTGAAGATTCACTGAAATGACAAAATTTGACCTTGACACCTTAAAATCATTTTGTAAGAGCATGTTTGATCACTGGAGGAAGGCTACAAAGACTGACACTAACATACTCCAATAATAAATTAAAGGAAGGTAATTCCCAACAATTGGCTCACCATGGGTTGATCAAGATCCTCATTGAGGATGCACTCCAAAACCTCAGGATCCCTATAACATGGTCAGTCTTCAGAGACTTACCAGCAGAGGATGACATCAAAGCCCTCACCTATAATGTTAGTCCTTCTGTCAGTAAGATGGAGGCAAAACAAAAATAAGAAGATACAGATCTAGATGGGGATGAGATGGATGAAGAAGAAACTAATACAGAGGCACATGATGAAGCAAAGGAGAAGGAGGATGATGCTGAAACAGAGGAGGAAACGAAGGAAGAAACTGATGGAGATGAGAAAGAATAGAAAGAGGAAGAAGATAAGAAAAATAGAGAGGAAGAAGTCATTGAAACAAAAGGGGAAGAACACAAGGAGGAGTCACCTAGGGTGTCTCTAGAGGCCCCTGAGAGGAAGGAAACAGCTGCTCTCACTGCTCTCAGCACCCCAATCAAGAAAAAAGGGCAAAGAAGGAGGCAAACCCCTCTATATATTAGAACAAGAAAGAGCACAAGAATCTACCAAGGGAAGCCACAAATATCAACAAAAATCCCTATTGAGATTGAATATTCCCCTACACCAACAGACAAAATGCCTTCCCCTAAGTCACCAATTACCTATGTAATGAGGCCTAGTACCAGATCAACTTCCTTAAAGGGTAAGCCCATCCTACAAGATCAATATAAAAAACTACAGAAAGCGCAGAAATTGGAAAGCAAGGTAGGGGAGTAGCAAGAAACAAAAGAGGAAGACATTGGGCACATGGAAGAGAAGCTCAAGGAAATGGGCAAAGAGCTAAGTGGCTTAAGGGACAGAGAAGCAATAATGAGAGATCAACATGAGAGGGAAAATGCATGGCTGAGAGGACAGCTACAGGAAAGGGAAAACCAACTAACATGTATGGCCAGACTCTCCTTGGAGGCCATCCAGTGTAGGATGCTGGCTAAATCCTATGATCTTTACCAGAAAACGATGGCTACAATTTCATATTAAAACACTAGCACAAAGGGGCACCATGCCATTTCAGGACTATAGGCAGTTTATTGAACTTTGTGATCAAAGTACACTAGAGGATAGGACCAAAATGGTTGAGTTTTACTTGCACAACGTGGCCCTCACAGACATGAATGTTTGGGATCCTAATGTCGAGCTAGGAGATACACAATTAATGGCTTTGGCACCATGGATGAACCATGAGGAATCAAGGGCTCCAAAAATGAAAAGAATATTGGCTAGGGAGCAAAATGAACCTCTTTTCATCAGAGCTGAACAATCAAATCCCGTGGCCCTAATCAGCACCCATAATCTAATTGCAAATGATCCTCAGCTGGCACCTAGATATCTTGTTGCCCAAGAGCAAGCAAAATCACATTTTGAGAATATGTTTAGGCTCCTAGGAGATGATAGTATACATGCCTTCTTAAGGAGATGGAACACACTGCCACATAGCTTGAGGATCAGAGAATATCACTCCCCTCAAAGATTGAGAGAGGCACTCAACATGACACCTATGTATAAGCAATAAATACAAAGGTTTAAGGTCAATTGGATAGGCCTAAAACTCAGTCCACCACTACTCCTAGGGATGCTAGAAGGAAGAAAAGAACAAGAGGAAAAGAAGCAATGGGAAGAAGTAGAAAGGAAAGTAGGCTTCTATGAACAAGAAGAAGAGACCACAGCAAAGGCATGGGATGTCAGAGAGGCTACCAGAACAATGAAGGACATGGAAATTGACTAAGTTTCTCATAGGATGAGCAACACTTTCAGTAGGGGGGTGATGATGAGCCTCATCATTGGGTAATTATATGCGCCTTATTCACCTCCTAGCTTAGTCAAACCAACTATTCTCACAACTTATTGCATAATTTTGATTATATTTTTTTTATGAGATGAGTTAGAGTTGGATGTTTTGCTTTGTGGTCTAATGTGCATTTAATGCAGGATTAAAGGATAAAAGCAAGAAATTTTGGCAAAGACCTTAGTCAAAACTCGAATGGGACAAGGGAGAGGAATTATAGGAGGTAAATCTTCCTCATTTACTACCTCGCCATTCAAATATTCCTCCATTAGCTCGAAGTGCAAATAGCCAAATCATGAGGACTAGAAGGAAGTCGAGCAAGTGAAAGTCAAAACACTAGTTTATCTCGAGTTTGGGAGCCGAGACTCCCTAATTTTAAGGAAGTCATTGGAGACTTCAAATGTATAAGTATAGAGGCCTAGGACCTCAGTAGGATTCATATTTTTTATTGTAAAACTTTACTCTATTTTCGAGCTGCAAGACTTGTGACAGTTTTTGATGTAATCCATTGTTTTGATAATAAGAATGAGTTTTGTTTCGAGCCAGAACTGAGCTAACTTAGAGGGATGAAGCTCTTGGGTTAGGGCCCAACCGTAGCAGCCAAGGCTCCTCTTTATTGTACATTTATGCTAGTGTAGATTCATGGTTTAATCGTTCATTCTCTTAAGTAGTTGCATTTCCATTACAATAGTGTAGCATAGATTGGTTGTGTTTTAGTTTGCTTCCATTTGTGCCTTCCTTCAATTCGCAGGTTAGCAAGGAGAGAAAGATCCCCATAAGGTTTTCAATAGGTGTCTCAGCCTCACCTCCTCCCTTTGGGACCATGCCTTGAGGAAGAGACCCTTCAGCAACCCCAAAAACACATATTTCTAGTTCTTGCATGAACTTTGGAGTTTGTCGTCTTGATTCAGTACTTGGTTCATTTCATCGTTATCTTTTTCCATAACTCTCTTTCTATAATAAGATCTCACTCATATTCTCATTTCCTTTAGCACTTTCTTCATGCATAATATATACGGAAGCTAATAAATCACGTCATAATTAGATTATACCCATAGATTTCCTTACCGTCTGATCCACAACAAACCTGACTAGTCGCCATCAACCGCGTGTCACATGTTCATTTCAACGCTTGACTTTAGGTGCTCCAAATATCCACCATCGACCTATTTTGATTGATCCAATGGCTATCGTGTCACCCGCTTGCCAACTAGTTTGGCTAATCTCCACCGTTGATCAATCCTACATGATCCAACAGCTATCACGTAATCTCACATGAATTCCTACACGATCAATATCCGACCAAGAGCATGTGAGAAAAGTGGTTTTCACATGCTACGTGTCACTTACTTAGGCTAATCATGTGAAATTTAGGAATTCTACTTACAGCTCTTAGGGCGTGTGAGATATTGTTTACCACCTTTATTCATTTCAATGTTTGACTTTAGGCACTCCAAATCTCCACCGTCGATCTGTTTTGTTTGATCCAACGGCTATCGTGTCACCCACTCGCCAACTAGCTTGGACGATCTCCACCATTGATCAATCCTACATGATCCAATAGCTATCGAACAATCTCCTGTGAATTATTGCACAATCGATATCCTACCGAGGGCATGCGAGAAAAGTGGTTTTCCCATGCTATGTGTCACTCACTTAGGCTAATCACGTAAAATTTAGGAATTCCACTTACAGCTTGGTGGGTGCGCGAAAAAATGCTTACGACCTACGAAGACCGCTCCATCATTCTACACGTTTTCCACCCTTCTGCTGACATGTGACTTGATGTGATCCATCCACATATTCACTTAATATTCGCGATAAGATCTCCACCACTCATCTTCCATTAATCTTGTTCGTTGATAAATCCATACATCTATTCACGTAATCCCTTGCAACAAGATCTTCACCACCCATCTTTTGTTAATACTGTTCATTGATCCAATTGATCCAATGGTCCTTGTGTAGTGCTACTTCATTATGTCCTCCTTTCTCTCATTTCAATCTTCGACTGCTTTTCCGCTTGACTCCTTCCTGAACTTTGTTTTGTGTATCATTTAAACGATGCCACCCCTGAGCTTTGATTTGGTTATTCAATCAGACTCCAACACTATCCGATCATCACAATACTCCTTCTAGACATCCTCAACCACCTTCCATCCACCTGTCACATATACAAGAAAAATTAAATTGCATGCTCAATTTTACCGAAACAAACCCAAAAGAAGTGAAAATGGATTTATTTTAGTTTCCTTGCTTACACATTATTTTGGTTTGATGCTCTTTACTTCTATAACTTAGATAACAACATTAGGTTAGTGTTGATTTAGCAATTCTGACTTAGCATATCTATTTAAATGGTTAATTAGGATATGGTGTGATTTAGCATTACATGTTGCTTTCTTCATTACTGTAGTAGAGTAGCTCTCTTAGAATAGATTTGATCTTCTTCCATCAAAGAATCAAGCTTCTTATCACTCTATAGAAGTCTGGCTTGGAACCCTTGGGATCTCTCGCCAGATGAAAAGTGACAATAGGCAGGACCTTCACTTCTACTTGTTCATATAGCATTGTCACCTCCAAGTTTGTACAATCCCCAGGTTGATAAGTAAAGTGGGTAGCCCAGGAGTTGCAACATCCTTGCTGCAATATTGGTGCTCATCAACTGCTACGCGATATCAAGGTTATGAAGGGACTGCAGGAGCTGATCAATGGGTGCAATGGGAAGGAAAATGCTCTTGGTGAACCACGCGTATTTAGAAAGATTGGTAACCATAAGGAAAGAATAGGACATGAGATGAGACTCACCGTGCAAATAGCAGAATACGAAATGGACCAAGTTTTCTTTGACCTAGGTTTGGACGTGAATGCTTTTTCGAAACAAACATGGAGAGAATTGGGATACCTGCCCTATAGTGGTCTCTGATTTAGTTAAGGATGGCGAATCAGCAGAAAATCATCCCAATGGGGAGGTTGCAGTGGGTAAGAATTGATATTTAAGTCGTAAGCGCACTAGTTGATTTACAAGTGATAGAGATTGTGGATGATAGCAATCCCTACCCCACGCTCATTGGGATCAATTGGGCCATTGACATGAGTGGGGTAATCAATCTAAAGAATCAAAAGATGATATTTGAGAAGAAATCGCTCTGCATGGTGGTGCCACTGGACCCTGAAGAAGGACCGCGCTATACTAAACGGTTGGCGATTATGAAAGTGATGACGATTTGCACCAAATTTACAAGATAAGGGCATGAGATCAGGATTGGGTTAATCTGACAGTAGATGGAAGTATTGCATGGGATTGTGAAATTTCTTGCACATCAGATTCAGACAAAGAACTGGGAGCACTAGAAGAATCGTCTGCATGAAGTATCCATGCTGCATTGTAATATGATGACCAAGTCATTGCGCTATGTATCATCAGAGGTAAGAAATCTGCCTTACTATGATGGTTTAACTGACGTTGATCACTTTTTGGATGCATTTTAGAGAGAAGTGTGAGAGAATCATCGCTTCCAGGCCTTGGACTGGGTGCTGCATGCTACACTTGCGAGATGGTGGGGCACACACAAGGACAGTTTTGACGATTGGCACATATACAAAAAAATGATGAGAGTGTGGTTTGGTGACCCACAAGTGTGGCTAAGAGAAAAGTATGATGGGAGGAATGATCCACGTGAACATTTAGCCAAATGGACTGAAGCATATGGAGCAAAGCCTCAGCCAGAGTGGGCACATCGGTTTTGTCATACTTTGGGTGTTATACCAATGAATTGGTACTTGGAGACAGAAATTTGCCATGACACTGAAGAGTGGGATGTTTTGCACCAAGGATTTTTTAGACGATGGGTTTGAATGTATCGATGAAGTGTTGCAAGAGGTTAAGGCAGCAATCTTCAAGATACCACAGGATCCTCTAGATTTGATTCAACCTTATTGGACTACCCAACTGAGCCACGAGATGGAGTGCTACAATGTAATAGCGGAAGAAGAAAACGAAGACCCGAGGAAGATTAATATTATAGAGACTGAAGGTCACCACGAAGTTGAGGGACCGCAACTCGAGAATCCAGACATAACCTTGCTACTCAAAACCAAATAGGTGAACATTGGCACGGAGTAAGAGCCGAAGTTTGCAAATTGGGATGATGCGACAGTAGATAAGGTCACCAAACTACTCCGCGGATATCAAGATCTGTTCCCCATGAATTTTACAAATCTGAAAGGGATAATAGGAGACTTGGGTGTCAAGAAGATCACTCTAAAACTGAATGCGAAGCCACTTGAGAAAACACCTTACCACCTCAATCTGAAGTATAAAGAAAGGGTCTATTTAGAGTTGGATAAAATGCCTACAATAGGTATTATTGAACCAGTGGAAGAATCTGATTGGGTGAGCCCAATAGTAGTTCAGGAAAAGAAATAGAAGGATGAGATAGGGATATGTGTAGATCTCAGGAAGTTGAATGATTCCTGTGTGCATGATCCTTTCCCAACTTTGTTCGCCGATGAGGTGCTAGATAGTGTTGGCAGCCAAGAAGCATATTCGTTTACTGATGGGTTCTCAAGGTACCATCAGATCAAGATCGCACCCGAGGATAGAAGTAAGATGACCTTCGCAGCTGAATGGGGATGCTTCCAATATACTGTAATGCCTTTTGGGCTGAAGAATGCACTAGCAATATTTTCGCGCGTAGTCATCTCAGCTTTCAAGGACTTCATTCATAAATTTCTAGAGGTATACTTTTATGATTGGACAGTGTTTGGATTGGTCAAGCGCCATGTGGCAAGTCTGCGCTTGATGCTAGATACATGTCGGAGGTACCAGATTGCTTTCAATTAGAAGAAATGTTTGTTTTGTGTCCCTTTTGGGATCTTGCTAGGTCATGTGGTATGCAAACAAGTCTTGATGGTATACCCTGTGAAGATCACGGTCATAATCAATTTGGAGGCTCTAATGAGTGTGAAACAGTTGTGCACAACACTGGGGCATACAGGATACTATAGGAAATTCATCAAGAGCTATGCCCAAATCACCGCGCCGATGGAAAAACTGTTAGAGAAGGATGTTACGTTCTGTTGGAATGAAGAATTGCAGAAGAGCTTGGATGTGCTAAAGGAGAAAATGGTCACCACGTTAATCCTAGTCTTCCCAGATTGGAAGAAGAAATTTCATGTGCATGTGGACGCATCATGTATTGCACTGGGAGAAATACTAACACGGGCCGATGAAGGGGACTTAGATCATCCTATAGCGTTTGCAGGTAGGAAGTTGTCCAAAGCTGAGAAAATTTATTCCACGACAGAGCACGAAGGATTAGCTATGGTGTACGCACTCCAGAAGTTCAGATAGTATCTGTTGGGCAGACAGTTTAAGATATATACAAACCATTCTGTATTTAAATACCTGGTCAACAAGCCTGTGTTGAGGGGGAAGATATGCAAGTGGTTGTTGTTGTTCCAAGTATAATTTTGATGTCATTGTAAAACTAGGACGATTGAATTTTGGATTGGATCATCTGTCGCACATTGAAACTAGGGAAGATCCTACTAATTTGGAGGAAGGATTGCCTGAAGTGTAGATCTTTGCAGTGCACATTGTGGACAGTCACTTTGAAGATATTATACACTTCCTAACGACAAGAACGGCTCCGGAAGGATATACAAGTCAACAGAAGAATGAACTAGTGGTGTGTGCGGTAGACTTTTCTGCCATTGCAGGGCACTTGTACAAAATGGGATCATATGAAATATTTTGATGTTTTGTGCCAGAGTTTTAATGATACATTATCCTCACCGAGGCTCATGGAGGAGCTGCGGCAGGGCATTATGCAGGAAAAGAAACAACCCAGAAGATTCTACATGCTGGGTTATGGTGGCCGACACAGCATAAGGATTCAAAAGAGTATTGTAGGGCATGTGATGAATGCCAAAGGACTGGCAGACCCTCACGAAGGGATGAGCTACCACTAAATCCACAAATATCGTTACAGCCCTTCGAGAAGTGGGAAATTGACTTTGTGGGACCAATTCAACCTCTAGGAAAGAAGACGAGTGTGCAGTACATCATCACCGCGACTGAGTACTGAACCAGATGGGTGGAGGTGCAACCTGTGAAGGACTCTACAAGTTTGACAGCAGCAAAATTCATCTTGGGGTATGTGCTGATGAGGTTTGGTTGTCCAAAAATTTTAATGAGCGATCGCGGTACAGATTTTCTTAATGAGACAATCAGTGCGATGATGGAGGAATTTCAGGTTTGCCATCAGAAGAGCATGCCATATCACCTGTAGGTTAATGGAATGACAGAAGCATTTAATAAGATACTAGAAAACGAGCTTATGAAAGTTTGTAATACACAAAGAGATAACTGGGATGTGTGCATACCCGCGGTGCTATGGGCTTATAGAATGACTTTCAAGAAGCTGACTGGACAAAAATCATTTAGGCTGGTTTATGGTGTAGAAGCTATGATGCCGATGGAGTACATTTTACCTAGTTTGTCCATAGTGGCATTCACAGGAATGGCAGATCATGGAGCCCTGGAGGAGAGGCTTGCATAGCTAATAAAGCTTGAAGAGGATAGATTTCTAGCTGGATTCCATCAACAAGTTCAAAAGGAGCACGAAAAGGCATGGCATGATTGACACATCAAACTGCGCACCTTCAAGGTAAATGATTTAGTTTTATTATATGATAGCAAGTTTGATAGATTTCCAGGAAAATTTAGGATGCATTGGCTCGGACCATATGTCATCAAGGATATTACTGATGGTGGAGCAGTTTAGTTGGTAAAATTAGATGGGGAACCCTTCCCAGGAAAGGTGAGTGGCAACCGATTGAAGCCATACACTGGTGATCCGACTAGATGACTACATGATGGAAGCACAGTCTTAGTGCCCTGAGCAGCTAAAAGGAGGCACGGGACTATAAACTACATTGCCTGAGTTGTGGAGCTATGTGATTGGGCAACTGCCTAGAATGAAGGAATGTCATAGTGTTAGCAGAAACACGTGGGGAGCTACGCTATCAAAGAAGTGACAGCGTATGGTAGCTGGAAAGTGATCATTGTGGTCACTGTTCATGACTTGACAATGGGAAAATGGCTAAATGGAGCAGGGGGGCAGCAATTAAGTCAGAATTTAAGAGCAAGATCTTTGAACATCTATCGCCACTCTTGCACTTATGAACGAATTTTGCGGGGAACGTCGGATTTGAATTCGACAATGCCTATAAATTACAGGTGTCTTCCCAACGAAAAACACTTTCCATTTTGAGAATTGAGCTGTTGAGCTCTTAGGCGCATATGAACTGTGAGAACTTTGAAGATTTGATAGTGATTTCAGCATTTGAGAGGTTACCGCAGGAAATGCAGGAAATGCAGGAGTTCTTGACTAGCATCATGTCGGCACCTACAGAAACTGTGAGTGTTGGAGAAGCAATGGAAGCTAAAGGAGCTTCCCCGGAGGTAGCAATGGCAGATGAGGAAGTTTCCCCGGATATAGCCAATGTCGAAGTACCTGCAGAGGTACCCAAATCACATAGGTCTCCTAGGCCGAGGCCTACGTCGACCAAAGAGGGTCTGAAAATGAAGAAAGATAAATAGAAAGCAACATCGCCAGTGCATGCATCACCTAGAAAACACCCATAGAAGGAAAAGCCCACTGCACAGGAGAAGGGCAAGGTAGTTGACCTGGAACCTAAAGAAGACTGTGAAGAAATCAATATGGGTGGGGAAGACATTGACATGGGGGTAGAGGACATTGACGTTGAAGTGTCTGACCCTATCTCTAAACTGGCTTAATACATTCCTCCACACCAAGGTAAGGTAAAGGTCCCAAAGGATATTGATGAGAGAAAAGTTACACTGTATACACCATTACCACCAGACAAGATCACATTTGAAGGACTGTGCCTAGCGTGCGTTCCCCATTTAAAGCTGGAGGATGTAGGTTTTAACCCCGTACAGAAATTACCTGCATACGAATTCTAAATCACATGAAAAATAAAAATGCGAGAGCATAACACATAAAACACATATACACAGAGATTTCCCACTGGATCCCAAAACCGGACTACCAGCTTGATTTTTCATTATGTTCCTTTCAATGTTACAATACATATTTATACATGCCGAAGCATCCAATACCATGGACCGAAAAACCATCACGTCCAATACCATGGACCAGAAAACCATCGATCCAATACCATGGACCGAAAACCATCGCGTCCAAAAAAAAACATGTGCGAAAATCATGCACAAAACCATAGGTGGGTCCGCCCAACCTAACATAGGGTCCAAAACCAAAATTTTCCAGGGCGCTACCCCGGACCCCATAAAGTGAGGTTACGGGTACCCCTCAAACCCCCTGTTAACTATGTGGAAAGAATATAACACAACCCAATAGAGAGCTCCGTCTTATGTTCATAAATCACGTTTTTATTACGTTTGACAGCTGATGAATTGATATAGTGTTGAGTAGCATTTCTATTTGAAAGGGCAATGTGCTGGTTGGCTAGGGCCCAGCCAGCCAGCACGTTCTCCCTATTTTCTATTCTTGTAATTTATGTTCTAAACTGCCAAGTGTGATTTAATTTACAACATCTGAATTTCTATTTGAGTGAAAACAGATCTGCAACATGAAGTAGTTAAATTTCCTTTCCCTGCATCTGATTTTGGATTGGTTTTCTTTGCCTGGTCTAAGCAGGAGAAATTACCTGCACCAATGCATGTTGGTGTCCTATTCAATTTCTGCATGTTTGGATTGGTTTTCCCCACCTAGTCTGAGCAGGAGAAATTACCTGCACTAGTGCGCATTGGTGTGCTATTCACTTTCTGCACATTTGGATTGGTCTTCCCCACCTGGTCTGAGCATAAGAAATTACCTGCACCAGTGCATGTTGGTGTGCTATTCACTTTCTGCAAGTTTGTTTACTTTGGTTTTCCTGCTTGGTTTAAAATAGAAGAATTGAACCTGCACCAGTGCAAGATTGTGCGATGTAGCAAGCCTTTTTATTTTACTTCTAACAGCTTTCTTACTTTCACTAATATTTCATGACGGGATAAATTATAAATATTGTTTCTTTTTTTTTGTACTTTGATAAACTCAGAAACATTCATCTTTTTGGTATGCAATTTGGCTTCATAACACTTGCAGTAATTAAGCATTGATTTCAAGAATTAAAAGTTAAAGTGTAAGAAGCTCTGATCTAGTACAAGAACCAGTTTCTTGTTACTGGATCTGAGTGCTTTGGACTTGAGAAATTTCAAGCCCTTGCATGAAGAAAAAATGCTTTTAGTACAAAAATCATTTTACACCTTCTGCATAAATTGTTGTCCCTGCACTAGTGCAAGATCTATTCTTGCAAGAAGGACATCTTTACATAAGCAGGTTTGAAGGGCCCATCTGTTGAGACTGCTAAAGTGTCTCTGCTAAAGAAAAACACACTCAGTAGTTAATCAATAGTCAGCTAGAGTGATTGCTACTTTATTTCTAAATCTCTTTTGCAAATGCATTCTTTCTTGTTCCAACACTAGATTACTTTGATGATTCAGTTAGCTTTTAATCTTTCGATTCTGCAAGCTTTTCTTTAAAGTATGAATTTCTATCAAGAAAATCCGTACCATCTCTGGCATTGCCCGTGCTTCATCTCTAAGTTTACGAATCCCCCGAGTTGACAATTAAATGTTGAGGAGTTTTCTTAAGTGCAATTCCTGCACCCAACAGTAACTATGTTCATTGTAAATTTATTGTTTTCTTTCAATTTTAGCATCAATAATGTTTTTCACAGCAAAGACTCCATAGCCTGAGAAGAAGGCACATGGATTTGCAAGTTCTCTACATCCCATAGGGGGAGGCAATCCCCAGATGGAGCCGATGTTGTAACTTATTTTTACCCTATTTCGTTTTCCACTTTTCCCTTGATGTTCAAAATAGAAAAATAGAAAAGAGAATTAAAATAAAAATAAATAAATAAAAAGGAAAAAAGAAAGAAAGAAAGAAAACAAAACAAAAATAACAAAAATATAAATAAAAACTCAAAAGAAAGAAAGGAAAAGGGATATATATATATATATATATATATATATATATATATATATGAGAGAGAGAGAGAAGAGAAGAGAGACAGAGAGAGAGAGAGAGAGAGAGAGATGAAAAATAAATTAAATGTGTATCCCTAAGTCAGCGCACAAGTCAAAATGCCACTTTGTTTGTTCTATTATTATTATTATAATCCTTTATATTTTTAGAAGGATTATTTAATTTGTAAATAAAATGATTTTACATTTTTGTTGAATAGTTATAAAGTTTGATCTAATTGCAATGTATGAGATTGGGCTCGCCCAGATCATTGGCCCTCGATTGATTGCGGCACCCCTCGTGTCTTCAGAAGTTAATGGAGGGGGGTGGGTCCACAAACTGGTTTTCTCGATCCCATCGTTGGATATGTGGAAACTCTACGTCGATTGTGGTACCCCCATATTCTGAATTTGGATGTTCTATTCAACAATCATTTTAAGCATATTTTAATTTTGCTTCTCTAATTAGCCAACTTCTTGTGCTTGTGGATGTTCAGAGGTGGGTAGCTTTAATTGTTTCCTTAATTCTTGAATATCAACATTTCTATTGTTAATTATATCTTATGTTGCCTTAACATCTTTAGGATATAGTATTAATTTTAAAACTAGATCTTCAAGTCCTTTGATTCTTGTGTCCTTAGCTAAAGAAGACATTTTTTCTAGCTTTTATTGAGAATTGATATTATTTAGTGATGCTTTCAGCTTAGAAGTTGTCATGGAAGAACTTGTCAAGGATTTGTAAATCATCTCCCTTGATTTCTTGTGTAGATGAGGTTGATCTATAGGATGAATCTGTTTTGTGTCAAAAGAAAATAGGGAAGTTTTTTAATCCTCAGTTGTCCTTGGTACAAGGACCTATTGCTCCAAAAATGCCAGTTGGAACTATCCCTTCTCATTGTCTAGTGCTGTAAGTAACCTTGTTTATGTTGAGAAAGACTACTTCCAAAACTATGCATATGTCAAGTGCTTCACTCTTCTTTTTCGTTTCTAGGAATTTAGAAAATATACTTTGTTGCCTCGAAGAAGGAGAGGAAGGAGAAGAAGAAGTTATGGTTTCTTCTACCTAATTTAGAGAAAAATGAGTCTGTGTTGACAATACAACAGTAGTAAAATATTCAAAAGTTTGAGATTTTGAATATTCTTCATCGAGATTTATAGTTTTCTTCCTTTTAGCCAATTGAAATTCTGATTCCTACAACTCTGAACCTACTGATGATACATTTTCTCTTGGCATCTTTAGTTATTTCTTTGTCATTCTTAGAGTTTCTAGTATTGTTTGACTGGATACTAGTTCCTCAATACTCTGCAAAGTATTCTCATCCCAATCATATTTATTTGCATACTGCTCAATTTCAGGTTTAGGCGTATGAGCATAGGGTGTTGATTTCTATGCAACTATTACTAAAGATATAATTCCTAGTGGGTCATATGCCCAAATGAAACTGAATTTGAGATTAATATGTTTTAATAAAACATCAACTTCTTTTGTTGCAACTCTTGTGTTGGTTATAAAAGGGCCAACCTGTGCTTTTAATTTAAACTAAGCTTTTTGTTTCCTAGCAACAAAGTGAATATCATCTACATTCATCATTTGCCTAATATACTCAAGAGAAAAAATTATCATTGGCAAGAATACAAGAAAATTGTATGGTCGTAGCTCACATCCATAAATACTAATTTAAATGAAACTCTGGTATAAATACCAGTCTCCAACTTTATTATACTCACTTAGGCATAAAATTATCTTAATTTAAGTTGAAATTCTAGGAGCAACATCATTATTTAATAAACAATTGGCCATATATAGGAATTTATTAACAAAATCACTAAATGAGAATACTCCAGAGTTGTTTCTCACTAATGACGTCCTGTGAATGATTGGTTGTGGGGCACCTAGAACATCCAACTTTTGCAAAGGGAACTTAAAACTTTCAGATTGATGATATAGAAACAACTAGACTAGAACTTATTGATATTTGAAGGAACCTTCCACACTGAATTTCAAGAATTGATCATGAATTGCATCAGACAAAAATTGATTGTTGTTGAATACTATTGAGGGTTTTTTTACCAAAAGAGAAAACTGAAAGAAAGTCCAAGATGACTTCATCAACCCATTGGTCATTGGGGTATCCTAATAGACATGACACTAAGGAAATGACCTTCCTAAAAATTCAGGAAACATAGAAACGGAATAGGGAGTATTGGTCCTTGGTAATTAATAATTCTCAAGCAATAAAGATTCAAAGATATGGGATCTATCTCAAAATGATAGCTTTTGGTAAATTTACATTAATGCATCAGTAGAAAATGGATGCAAAGGTTCTTGAGGATTTAGCTGGAGGGCTTGGAAAATTGATTCAAAAGTCACATAGAAAAGGGTTTCATTGTTCTGAGCTATTACAGATCGTTGGTTATGTAGATATCGAGCTCCACACTAAGCAACCAATTCTGGGAAATGAAGAGTTTGTGCAAAATAGAACTGAGGAAATAGGGGCTCCCAAAAATAAAATTCATCACTAGCATCTTGGTACTTTTGAAAGCCCAGTTGTGAAGTTCGTATAGATCAAATTCACAATTAGTCTCTGCAATTTTAAAATAAGTATCTACTAATGGGATTTCATCTAGGTTAATCACATGGGGCAAGAGGGGATTATTAGTAACAATTTTTTAAGGAATTCAGACTTCTGTGATCCATAATCTTGTTTGAGAGAATAATTTCGGCAAAATCACATAACAAATCATTTGTTGACGCGTTTCAAACCAACCAGTGTGGTTCATCGTCAGGACAAGTTGAAGATTCGATCTAAGCAATGAGTTAAATAGGGACAGCAGGCCATTCCAACAGCTAAATTTGACTGAGAAACGGTTAAACAGGACCTCTAACAGCTAGGTATGACCAGGTCCAAGGTGAGGGACCTAAATTTTATTTAATTATTCTATTTATTCCTTTATTTATTATTATAATCATTATATATAATATCAATTGCATTATATTATTTGTTAATGTTAACATTATTATTACTAATGTATTTATTATTTATTTATCATTATATAATATTAATAAATATTATTTAATTTAATAATTAAAATAAATATAATGTTAAATCTAATTATTTATTACCCATCATTTTAACTCTAGAACCTAAAATAATTATTATCTTATATTTATATTTATTTATTTTATTAATTAAAATTAATATTATTAAATCTTAATAAAATATATTTTTTGATAATATTATATTTACCATATGAAATATATTTTTTATTAATAATATATTAAAATATCCAATATATTAATATAATATTCAATAAGTATTATTATTAAAGTATTAGAATTAATGGTAAAATATTGTTATTACTAATGTGTATATATTATTTTAAAATATTATTTATTTAATATTATTTACTTAAATAATTATAAATATTATTATTATATACTCAAATTTGTAGTATCATTCTTCAAAGCCAGTAGGATGTCGTTCTACGGATTGAGACTCAAATATTCCCTTGAGGGTAGTTCGAACTATATTTCTTGGAAGGATGGGATGGAGGAAGTGTTGGAAGACAATGTGCTGAAGGCATTCATAGAAAAAGATATTCCTAAGCCACCGACAACTGATGCAATCAATATTTGGCAAAGTGGAGGAAATTTGTTTCAAAGGCGAGAAGGATCATACTAGAAGGAGTTTGATATCATGTTGTCTCGAACCTCCATAGGAAGGAGACTCCATATCCAATGTGGAAGGCCTTGATAGACCTGGTTTAGAACAACAGTGACCAAAGGAAGTTGGCACTAAAGGACAAGCTCGAGAAAGTCAAGATGGAGAAGGGTTACACAATACCAAAGTACTTGAACAAGTTCACCCAATGTCAGGATGAGCTTGGAAGTGTTGGTGTTACATTTTTTCAAGATGATCTAGTCATCATAACACTTCTAGGCCTTCCTAAGAGATGGCACAAATAATAGCATTTAGTAAATGAGAGGGAGAAGCTACTAGAGTGGGAGTGTTTATGGTCCGACTTGGTGCAAGAAGAGATTTGGTGGAACAACAAAGATGGATCCTCATCCAAACATGATGATGAGGAGAATTGTGCCTTAGATGGAAATGAAAAGAAAGGGAAATGGAATTCATCCCATTCAAAATTAGATTCTAGTCAAGGCGGAAAGAAGTAGGACTTGTCGAATATTAAATGTTTTCACTATCATGATTTGGGACACTATGCCATGAAGTGTCCACACAACAAGGTAAAAAAAGCCCTCAGGAGGAGCGGCAAGTGAATCTCTTGCTTCACAATTCAAGTTGGATTTCACCCTCATCTCTTGCATGGTGACATCAGTGATGGGTAGTGTGTGGTATCTGGATAGTGGAGCCTCATTCCACATGACATGAAAAAAATAAAATCTTTAGTGACTTGGAGGAGAAGGACCTCCAGATGCACATCGAAATGGGAGATGATGGAAGGTATAATAAAACTGGCATCGATATTGTTACTTTTCAGAGCGATTCTGGTTCTCCTCTAACATCAAAATATGTCATGTATGTGTTGTACTATTCAACAATCCCCCATTTTAATATCTTATAAATTTCCTATGAAATTCATTATATTAAAATAGGGACCCTTTAGTTTTAAAAAAAGCATTTGATTTATTTCTTAAAAAAACAAATTTTAATAGCCTTGAGACCCAAACTATACTTAACATTTTAAAAACTTAAGTATTAAAATGGCTTATTTAATTAAAAATTAAAATAAATCGAAGTTTTCAAATTCCCAAAGGTTAAAAAACTTTATAACTCCATCATATCCCACATCACACATACATAATAAAAATTTCCATAAGGCAAAGACCCTCCATTAACATCGATTGTGATTTGAATATCCTGATATGCGATATTCAAACTGGACCTGACCACAGATTTAAATCGGTTGAATAAAATTCTCGCGTCCACGTGATTGCAAAAATATAAAGGTTTTTATCTTGCTACGCATCACCAATTGTGATTGCAATATAAGCCCTGGACCCGATAGGATTATAAATGTTAATTCATAAATTTCCCCCCACGCCCATGGCTATTGCAAATAGCAAAGGGTCATTGCTTCTTGCTTCCTATGTTTTAACCGATTATGATTGCAATGTGATCCATGTCATCCGTGGCGCCATACTCCACATCATCTTCCATGTTACATCATCATGTCATCATGACATCATTCATTACGACACTGCCACATCACCCTTGGACTTTGTAATCACAAGTTTTAAAGGGACACGGTTTATAACACCTCCACCTTAGCCGATTTGCAACTACAATTTGAATTGTGATGTAAATATCAGACCTGAAACATAACTTAAAAGTTATCTATAACATTTTGCGTCTGGGTCCTTCGCAACTTTCATATTCCTTCCCGTACCTTTGCCTCTGCTCCAAACGTTGATTGCAGTAATATGAAAAGCTCGACTTGTCTTGTAAAAATAAATGGCTCAAATCTAACCTGCCTGGTTCAACGACAGAAAATATTACAGAGCCTCCTGCACTCAATTTTAAGTTTCTCAAGGGGGGGGTCAAAAAGTGGTTTTTCTGTCTAGCCCTATATCTACGTGTCACTTCTTTTTTCTTTCAGACTCCCTTCTTCAAAAACTACTTACCACCTTGAAACCCCTTTGAAAAAATTGCTAAGCCTTCCCTTTTCATCAATGTTTGTTTTGTGATTTGCTATAAGACTGTAAAGTTCGCCTCTCTTATGACAAACCTCACTCCGCAGTCTTCTCCATGATGTCTGTGTTTGGGATTTATTACGCTCTACATTTTTATCCTAATTTCCTGCAAAACGTGATTTGTTTCAAATGAAACTCGCTTATCAGTCTCATTTATTTTTATCTTATCAATTCATGTTTTCCATGTTCAGGTTCATGACAGAAGAGGACAATTGTGCTGATAAGTGGTTGTTCAGTTCAAATAAGCAAATAAACATCTAGATAATCTGATGGAACAAATGAAGTCGATGAAGACAACAAATCACATCTAGAAATTCCTACCAAAAAATTATTTTCCTTTAAGCATTATTGAAGGGATCTGTTTAAATGCCCTCAATGCTCTACACAATACATTTAGTTGTTTTTATATTATTTAAGCTTGCTTGCTATATGAAACTAAGGTCCTGAATTTTATGAAGAAAGGTTTACGAAAGCTCGCACTATTGTAATTTCATACTTTTCTCAATAGAATGACTGGAACTGTTATCGCTCCAAGAAAATCTCCTAGGTTGTAGTTCGGAGATGCCTGGTAACATATAAATTCAACTTGTTTGTTGCAATGGATGAATGGAAGGAATGATGCTTGTTCAAGCTAGATAACCACTTCTACATTGTTTCACTCCAGACATGCGTGAACATCCCCAGAGTACAAGGCTTTAGACCACCAACTACTCACAGTTTAGAGATAGGGTGAATATGGAGAATACTGACCACACCAACAGATGCACAAGACCATGTGATGGTCAGTTGCAACCAGTAAGAAGCTTGTAAATTTATTCTACTAATGCACAGACAGGATGATAGCTCTTTGACAATAGAAAGAAAGAAACCTAGAAACTTATTCAATGATACATTCAACAATCTAACATAGACATAATGACAACGTTCTAGTGTTAAACCTTAAAGATCAAGAATACAGCATATCAGGCACAGCTTAGAACAGATACAAAGTGGAAAGTGAGCAGTTAACAACAAAAGAAGCTTGTATTAGCTGAAAATGAAGACGAGACACTGCAAGTGGCAAAATGTTCATAGTCTCCAGAAGTTGAACTTTACATCAAAACATCAACCATCAACCTTGATCACATCTTGTTTTTGGGTATTTATAGATTTTACATTACAAAGACACTTGGCTGTCTAGGTATGGAGGGGTCATAATTGACCACCAACTACATTTAACTGTTTGATGGAGTCTCTGAACATGCTTGCTTGCTTCAGTGAGTGAACTTGATCCTTTCAGGTGTTGTGCTATCCTCTTTGGTAGTTGGAGTGTTCGTATCAGTGTAGCTCCATAACTGGTAAATGTAGTTACTGGATCATGCTTGTCCTTTCTCTCCCTTAGCCATACTGCCTGTTAAACATGGTTGTTGGGGCTTTACTGCAACTGGTACAGGCATGCTGCACCTCTGTTCGTCAGGCAAACGAACTAGTGGGGGACATGGGGTGCATGGGCAAACAAATGGTCGGGATGATAAGGAAGGATGACCATTGGATTGGTAGAACGGGCGGCAGAGACGACTCTGTGGGAATTATCGGACGAGGTGGGAGCAGATTGATTTTGGACCGTTAGATCTTAGGTGGCCAGATCTAACGGTGATTGGGTGGTGAAGTTGCGCGGTGGTTAAATGGGCGGGCAGACAGGTTAGGCAATAAATAGTATTGATCACACCACCTTTGAGCATAAAGCGGTAAAAGGATAGGGGCGTGCGCTCCCACTTAGAGGCCAACACGTAGCGGCAGATGAGAGAGAAAAACTACTCTCATCGCGCGCTAACGTTCGGGTGAGTTGGGGGTGTAGGGAGAGTGAATGCCGTCGGATCTTAGCGGAGATGATCGGACATTGGGGAAATGATCATGCAGGTTGTTTTATCGGGCGCGACGGGAACCATTAGATTTGGCGAGGAAGATCAATGACATAGATTAAAGGCGAAGAGTTTATAAAGGCGTGAAGTCCTATGGGTGTGGTTTTATGAGGGTTTGGGCTTCTGCACTCAGGGCTTAAAATAAAAGGGGTTTTTCCGGGTTTGGAGGAAGAAACGGAGGTAAAGGGGAGAATGAGTGGGGTAAGGAAAAATAAGGAAAATGACCACTTTGGGCTTATTTTAGCATAACCAGTCCACCCAAGCTTATCTCTGACCTTAAAAAACCATATTTATATAGCAGAGCTAACATTGGCTCCTTCTGGGGATGAGATCCTCCCTGTGAGGTCTCAAGAACTGTAGACCAATGCCTTTCCTACAAAAACAGATCAACAAAATTTCCTAGTGTTCCATTGGGCATGGAGTCTAATTGAGCATACACTAAAAACTTATAAAACAACATATTTACAATCATTAAGGCCAAAAGACCTTAAATGACATAAATTTTAAAAATCGCCCATTGACTGGGCCATCAAAAACTGTCTCTCCTTCCACACTTTGCAGCATGAAAGTGTTGTTCCCTTGGATCTGATAACTGATAAAAGGCCCAATCCATAGAGCATCAAACTTCCCATGGTTGCCTTTCTTCTCCTTCAGTGCATCCATTTAAGAACCAAGTCCCCAACTTGAAAACTGTCTATCTTTTCCTTTTTGTCAAAGGCTTCCTTGATTCTCTTCTGATGTGTTGCATACCTGTCAACTAACTGATCTCTGATTTGATGCATTTCAGCCAAGTCAGTAATTCTTTTTTCCATGTCATCTTCTTCATCCTGCTCTTCCTGCAAGAACTATGCCACAGGGAGGATTAATTGAATTGGGAATACAACCTCAGTGCCATATACCAGCTTGAATGGAGAATTCCCTGTGGATCTCTTGGTAGTCACTCTATCAGCCCACAATGCATATTTGAGCTTGGAATCCCAGTTCTTCTTGTTATTTTCCAATAGCTTCTTGATTATCCTTATCAGGATCTTATTGGACGATTCTGCTAAGCCATTGCCTTGAGGGTAGTATGAGGTGGAATGTACCAGTTTAATGCCCATTGAGTCACACATGTCCACCAACTATTTTGCCCTGAAGGCTGCTTCATTGTCTATAAATAATGCGTATGGGCAACCAAACTAGTGAATATATTTTCAGTCAAAAACTTCATGCCCACATGGTGATCAACCTTCCTAGTAGGGATGGCCTCAATCCATTTAGTGAAGTAGTCAATGGCTACTAAGATCCATCTGTGCTGGCCACTGGAATGTGGGTTAATTTCTCCTATGAAATCTAAACCCCATTGCTGGAAAGGGCCACTGGCATGTATTGGCTTTAAGGGCAGGGACTTCAACTGCTGTTTTCCTTCAAATATTTGGCACCTATCACAAGATTTCACAAATGAAAATACATCAGAAAACAAAGTGGGCCAATAATACCTAGCTCTGAGGATCTTGTGGGCTGTAGTTTTCCAATAGTGATGTCCTCCACATATGCTGGAATGAAACTGATGCATGAGCTCCATGGATTGTTCTCTATCTAGAAACCTCAAAATAATTCTAGAGGGGTCCCTCCAGTAGAGCAGGTTTTCATGAATGCAATACTTGGCTACTCTGAGCTTAACAGTCCTAGCTTGGCTTGAACTAAGGCCTGGAGGGACTTCTAGCTTCAACAAAAATTGAGCTATTGTAGAATACCATTCACAAGAAGCTAGATTTTCGGCTAGTAACTAGTTATGCCCTGGTCCAAATATTTCTTCTGTCTATCCATCTTCTGAATTCTTGCTTATCAAATTCATGTCCAACATTCTGCAATTTCCTTCAGCCATTAGCCTAGCAAGGCCCTGAACTCTGACAAGCTTGGTGGGCTTCAGTTCTATGTTGAATTCGATAAGATTTGCAATCCATTTAGCCTTTCTTCCATCAACATCTGGCTGCGTTAGGACATCTTTTACTGAAGCAAAGGGCACATATGCAATTACCTTGGAATGCATAATGTAAATTCTGAAAGCTTTCAAAGATTTGATAAGAGCATATGCAAGTTTTTCAATGATATCATACCTCAGCTCAGCATCCCTTAAGGTTTTGCTGAAAAATGCCACTGGATGCTCTGAACCTTCCTCATTTTTGCAATAAAATTGCTGCAAGGGTGTCACCTGAGGCGAATGAAAATCTTTGGAACTCCTTGCTGTAGTCTGGGTTGATTAAAGTGGGAGCTTCCATAATAGCCCTTTTGATGGCTTCAAACGATCTTCTTGCTACATCAGTCCATTTAATATTAGATCCATTTTTCAACATGGAGGTGATGTGTTTTACAAGTTCTACAAAATTAGGAATAAACCTCCTTACAAATTTTATCTTGCCCAGAAAGGATTGGATGTCCTTTTTTGATCTCGGGATAGACAAGGTTTGTATTGCTTTCACTCTTTCTGGGTCAATTTTGACACCTACAACAGAGACAATGTGCCCTAACAACTTGCCCTCTTCTAAAGCAAACTGTGACTTTTTAGGATTGACTGATATCCCAAACCTTCTGCATTTCAAAAACACTTTCTTCAGGTGCTGCAAATGGTCTTGATAGCTACTGGAGTATACTGTTATATCATGTAGGTAGATAAGGACAAACTTATCCTTCTCTCCTACAAATTCTATATCCATAGCTCTCTGAAAGGTTTCTACAGCATCCATCAACCCAAAAGGCATCTTGGAATACATAAAAGTGCCCCAAGGTGTGGTGAATGCAGTCTTTTCTTGGTCATCTGGATGTACAACAACTTGGTTATATCATGAAAATCCATCCAGGAAAGACATCACTTTGGCTCCTAAGACTTTCTGAAGCAAATGCTCCATCTTGGGTAGAGGATAATTATCTTTCTTAGAGCATTTGTTTAGGTTCCTGAAATCAACACACAGCCTGATTTCTCCACTTTTCTTCCTCATCACAACTAAGTTGGCTACCCACTTTGAATATCTTAGAGGAACTATGATTTCGGCAGCCAACAATTCCTCGATTTTTTTTTCAATCAGAGGGAGGAGCAAAGGATTTATTGGTCTCAGATTCTGCTTGAAATGGATGGTGTCTTTCTCCAAAGGGATCTTATGTTGGATGATCTTTTTGTCATAATTTTTTAGGTCACTATATTTCTAGGCAAAAACATCAACAAATTGCTTCATCAGGGTGCAATATTTAGCAGTTTGGGCAATAGATAGATGGGTGGACAGATTTATATATTTTGGATGATCTGGAATCCCTATATTATGCCTATGGACTACAGACTAATCTTCTTTTTGGGTAGCCTTATAAGGCACATCATTCTGGTCAAACAACTTTCTAAGGGGACTAGTCCTTTAGGTATATGGTTGCTAGGAAATTGAACAATGCTGTCATGGCCAATTTTGTTTCTAAGCCGGGGCTAGGGAATTTTTTCCAAGGCTTCATTCTCTTGGTCAATTTGCATTTCAGAGAATTCATCAATGACCTGTAGAAACCTATTTACCTCATCATCGTCCTCAAAAACTTTCCAATGTTGGACATTATCAGGCAAGGATGGTCTATATTTGATATGGACTTCATAAACCAGTTTAAGGGGCGTGGGAGAGATGAACATGCTAGCAGACATGGCATGGGAATCAACAAGCTGATTATTGACTCTCGGGATATATGAGATGCAAAAACTATCAAAAGGGTCTTTCAGTCCCCATACCTCATCTCTGTATGCCTTTAGCCTTGGGTGCCTTGCTTGGAACGTTCTGTTCACTTGCTGAATGATGAGATCGGCATCTCCAAACACCTTTATGTTTCTGATTCCTCTGTCTTTGGCAGTGTTTAAGCCCAATATTAGAGTTTCATACTATGTTATATTGTTGGTGACTTGGAAAGTCAGCTTGAAGGACAAATGTGTGCTTTCTTGTTTTGGATATACCAATACCACTCCTGCTCCTGTAGTTTCCCTTGAGTAGGCTCCATCAAAGAACATATCCCAGGCTTGTGTTCCCTATTCTTCCATAGCCTAGCCCAATGGTTTCCTAATCTACTTTGAGGCCTTCTAAGATTCTTTAATTTGGAGAATGCATGCCCCAAAATCAGTGTCCACAGTGTAAATAGGATGATTAGAGGGATTCTTCTCATCACTGATGATATAGGCCAGCTGGGCTTCCTTGTACAGTTTTCTGCTTTCTCCTCCAAAGACTGGGATAGTGGCATAAGATAAATCATTTTGTAATGTTCCACCCAGCCTCTTAATCAACCCTTTGGAAAGCAGCATGCCAAACTTAGGGGGAACATCTGCTACCACAATGTCCATCATCATGCTTTTCATGGGCAGTTGAGTTAGGGTGATAGCTAAATCCTTGATCAACCCCAGACATTTCAACTTCCTTGAATCAAATGAGAATAAATCATGATATGTTATGGTGATATCAAGGCCTAACTCTTCCATGACAGCTTTGGGCATCAGATTATGGTTGGCCCCTGTCCAGCAGACAGTTGTGGAGGATTTTGTCATGAATGGTCAATGAGACAGAAAATGATGGAGAAGTGTCATCAGCGCATTCAGTCACTGGGCTAAGCACAAATGTAGGTTTATCATCTTGTAAATTTACTTAGTCGGTGGAGGTTTTTGTGGCTTTCAACTCAAGGGCATCTAGGATAGGCTTTCTAAAAACTTCACTCTTTACAAGTTCAATCAGAGGTATAGATATTTTGAGTTTCTAGACTTCTGATTCAAAACTGAAAGGGGAAGGGAACTTGTCAGGACCTCTCACCTCTTGAGCTGGTGCTTTGAGGATTATAGGATCAGCTGCTGGTCTCTTCTGCTTGTTAATTTGTTGCTCTGTTTGGACAACAGCTCTTTGGACAAGATTCTCTTTAACATTAATAGTTCTTGACCTCAGATTATATCTTTACTGTTCATCAGTCTGTAGAACAACTTCTCTGTCCCACTCTTGCCTGGTCTAGCCCTGGAGTAATGATTCTTCATAGGCAGCCAATGTCAAGAAGGTAGCACTGCCCTTATCTTCCATGCAATGAATGTCATCCTCTTCTTCTAGCTGTTCTTCTTCCATGACTACATTTTGGAAAGGATCTTTAACCCTTTGCTCTTCACCAACTTCTTTACCCCTCTGAATGATCTACAACTATTCGTTTGCTCTTCTAAATGGATTTTGATTTCTTGGAAAAAATGTGTTTGGAAGCCTTGCTTTCCCAAAACCCTGCTCAACCTTGAGTTTGGATATTTCAATAGCCAATGACTCTATCATTTTAGTCATTTTATCTAATTTAGGTTCTGAATATGAAGCAGAGGAAGAAGAAGCCTCACCTCTCTGCCTTCTTCTATCAACATGGCTTTTGAGTTTCTCTGTAGACGTGATATTAGATTCCACCTCTAGAGCTGCATCTTGCATTTCAGCTAGAGTGGCACATCTTCTTTCTTTCAATAGAAGGAAAAAATCAAAGTCAAAAGCATTGGCATAGGTGAGTTTGGCAGAGGTGGCGGTAGGCTTTACTTGAGCTTGTATCTTACTATACATACGATTGAATCATTTATTAAAATCAAACAACGATTCCCCATTTTACCTCTTGAGGTTGCCAAACTCAGTATGGTAATATAGTAGGTCTTTCTTACCTCCCCAATGTTTTAAAACACATCATCTAATGCTTCAATGTCTGCTATAGACCTAGGGGTGAGCTCTCTGAACCACTTTCTAGCCTCCCCATCAAGGTTTTGAACAAATACTCTCATCCACACATCATCTTCACTAATATCTAGGTTATTAGCATAACTATAAAAAGACTGAAGGTTCTCTTCAGCAGTTACTCCCTCTATACTAGTGAACTTAGGCATGTATTTCTGATATTCTCCTACAGGCATGACATTCAGAGGAACAAGCAGAACTAAGGGTCCATACCTAGCAGCTATGATTCTTTCCATTTGTGTGGGTGCTTTCTGGCCTACCATGACTTGGGTAGATGGAGGGGTACTAGTTGTTTGGGTGACAGAAGGCTGAGAAATGAATAACAGGGCAGAAGGAAACTGATGGACTATAGGGGAGGTTTTCTTTGGACCGATATCCAAAGGGGAATTTATTGAACAAGGAGCTTTGTGAATCTCTGGAAATGTTTCTTCACTGACAGCACTAGGCTCTATACTGTCAACATATACATGCTTAGCTACAAGCCTTTCTTTCAGAAACACATAAGATTGTTTAGGTTTACATGATCCTAATGCTCCTCTTTGTGATATTTTTCATTGCTTGACAATCTTCTCAGGGTCAGGCACTAGGTCAACTGGTGATTTCTGATGATTTCTCCACGTATGCCTCACAAACTGAGCCAAAACTATAATGTGGAGTCGCCAATAGGTTGGTCCTCCAATAGAGTTTCCAGATAGATGATTACAACCGAGAATGTGTCTAAACTTTGTCTATCATTAAAGCTGGATTTGTGTTGTTCTCCCAGGGAAGCTGAGCTTCAAACTCTGGCAACGGTGCCAATTATGTTATCGCTCCAAGAAACTCTGCTAGGTTGTAGTTCAGAGATGCCTAGTAACATATAAATTCAACTTATTTGTTGCAATGGATGAATGGAAGGAATGATGCTTGTTCAAGCCAGATAACCACTTCTACTTTGTTTCACTCTAGACATGCGTGAACACCCCCAGACTACAAGGATTTATACCACCAAATACTCACAGTTTAGAGATAGGGTGAATATGGAGAATACTGACCACACCAGCAGATGCACAAGACCATGTGATGGCCAGTTGCAACGAGTAAGAAGCTTGTAAATCTATTCTAGTAATGCACAGACAGGATGACAGCTCTCTAACACTAGATAGAAAGAAACCTGGAAACTTATTCAATGATACATTCAACAATCTAACACATAGATAAGATGACAACTTTCTAGTGTTAAACCTTAAAGATCAAGAATACAACATATCAGGCACAGCTTAGAACAGATAGAAAGTGGAAAGTGAGCAATTAATAGCAAAAGAAGCTTATATTCACTAAAAATGAAGATGAGACGTTGCAAGTGGCAAAATATTCACAGTCTCCAGAAGTTGAACTTTACATCAAAACATCAACCATCAACCCTGATCACATCTTGTTTCTGGGTATTTATAGATTTTACATTATAAAGGCATTTGGTCGTCTAGGTATGGAGGGGTCATAATTGACCACCAACTGCATTTAATTATCTAATGGAGTCTCTGAACATGCTTGCTTGCTTCAGTGAGTGAACCTGATCCTTTCGGGTGTTGTGTTGTCCTCTTAGGTAGTTGGAGTGTTCGTATCAGTGTAGCTTCATAACTGGTAAATGCAGTTATAGGATCGTGCTTGTCCTTTCTCTCCCTTAGCCATACTACTTGTTAAACATGGTTGTTGGGGATTTACTGCGACTGGTATAGTCATGTTGGTCACCTCCCTTCGTCAGGCAAATGGACTAGTGGGGGACATGGGGTGCATGAGAAAACAGACGATTGGGATGATAAGGAAGGATGACTGTTGGATTGGTAGAATGGGCGGCGGAGACAACTCTGCGGGGATTATCGAATGAGGTGGGAGCAGATCGATTTTGGGCCGTTAGATCTTAGGCAGCCAGATCTAATGGTGATCGAGTAGTGAAGCTACGTGGTGGTTAAATGGGCAGGCGGATAGGTTAGGCGATAAACAATATTGATCATACCGCCTTTGAGCATAAAGTCGTAAAAGGACAGGGGTGTGCGATCCCACTTAGAGGCCGACATGTAGTGGTAGATGAGAGAGAAAAACTACTTTCATCGCGTGCTAACTTTTGGGTGAGTTGCGAGCACTAGGAGAGCGAATGTCGTCAGATCTCGGTGGAGATGATCAGACGGTGGGGAAATGATCGCACAGGTTGTTTTATCGAGCGCGGTGGGAGCCATTAGATTTGGTGGGGAAGATCAATGGCGGAGATTAAAGGCGATGAGTTTATAAAGGTGCAAAGTCATATGGGTGTGGTTTTATGAGGGTTTGGGCTTCTGTTCTCAGAGCTTAAAATAAAAGGGGTTTTGTTAGGTTTGGAGAAAAAAACGGAAGAAACAGAGGTGAAGGAGAGAATGAACAGGGTAAGGAAAAAGAAGGAAAATTACCACTTTGGACTTCTTTTAGCATAACCAATCCACCCAAGTTTATCTCTGACCTTAAAAAACCATATTTATATAGCAGAGTTTGTTATGGCCTAAATCTACCTCAGGTTGAGAAAGGCAGGTCTAGGGTAACATCAAACCACGCTTAACCTAGTAGCTAGCCCTACCAGGTCGGGAGAGGGCTCTATCCTTGTCAATCTTAGGAAAATATAGCAAATGAGGCTTGCGATGACTAATGTAAAGATTAATTTTAGGTTAGGTATATGCTCATAGGAGTTTGATTGAATTTTATGTTGGTTTGCTGGCTCAAATGTGAAAGGCATATTTGGGTCTGGGGAATGGACCCAGTCTTGTAGAGGTCTCTGTGGGGCAAGGTAAGAAAATGCTTTAGTACTTTAAATTGAGTGAGATGGAGAGTCTTAAGACTAGTGAGGAGTTGGAGAGGGCATGAGAGTCTTAGGAATCCTCTTCAAACAGTTGAAAACATGGAAAACTAAACAAACCCTAGGTAGAGCACTGCAACATCAATGATTTCTACCTTTATCCTTGATTCATTTAGTTCAGATGAAAAGAAAGAGATGATGGCATACATAAACACATGTAAACTTGCATTACAGAAGGAAAAACAATACCAAATAAAGTTTCCACAAGAATCCCACAAAGTGTTGCAAACCCTGGTCTATTCCTTTGCCAAAATGTAGAGATGAATGTACAATGATGCTCAAAGCATTCACAAGAGTCCAACCTTGACAAATGATTGAAAAGGTACTAGATATAGATGAAAAACAACTCATGCTATGATTTAGGGGTTTAATTAATGATTTTAGGAGCTATTTCAACAAGATCTAAACTAAGAACTGAAAAGTAGGTAGTGGAACAGCTTGCCTCTAAAACCTAGGAAACTGATCCATTCAGTTCAAAACTACCTTTTCACAATGTATCTACCTCCATGAGTGAATTTTTAACATTTTTACATCAAATTCCATCAAGTTACATTAATTTACATCATGAGTTTGACCATGAGAGAGAAAAATGTCAAACTGAGAAAAACTAGGCGAAAAACATAGTTTTTTGGCAAAAATAGCAATTTTCCATCCTATGTGTCGCGTTTGAAGCTGATTTTGGAGGCCTTCCCATGCACCAAATTTGCTCCAAGTGGACTTGTTGGAAATTTCTATATGTCTACTTTCCAAAACAAGTAGAACTTCGGAATTTGGTGTTCATTTACCCCTCCAAAAGTGAGTTCTCCCAACACTACTTCTTGTGTGGCCAAAAAGGGGCAGAAAGGGCATTTTTGAGTTGTTTTTGACCCTTTTGGAAGCTCAAAACTGGACAAAAATTTCTAGCCATTTCTGGGCATTCATAATTTTTCATGAGGAATCCAAAAATGTAGAGTTTTCCTCCAGAGGAGGTACCTAGCAAAAGCGAGAGCCGAGTGGCGCTACGCACCAGGCAGAAAAATCTGTGT
The DNA here is from genome assembly GCA_000404065.3 of Pinus taeda. NCBI lineage: Eukaryota > Viridiplantae > Streptophyta > Pinopsida > Pinales > Pinaceae > Pinus > Pinus taeda. The sequence continues at coordinate 239,148 of APFE030111303.1, read as the reverse complement.
TTTGCTTCAAAAATTCAAAATTGACAAAAAGTGTGCCAAATTTCTTGAAATTTGGGCTGAGTGACCAGCATCAAGTACTATTTTGGGCTAAGGAATCTTTAGCCAATATTTTGAGTCTATCTTGGTATTTCTTCCTGCTCAAAATTTTCCTCAATTTGGCCTTCAAGGTCCTTATTCTCACTTTGCAAATCTTGTTTCTCGCCAAGTAGTAATAGGACATGTGCCTCAACATCTTTTCTCTTTGTTGGCCTCCTCCAGAAGCTTCTACAAATGCATATTTGTCCTTTCTAGCCAATATTCACAATCAGCTTCAATCTCTTGCTCTAGTGGTGTCAATTTGATTTTCCTCCTCTTGCCTGCTTGCCGATTTTCTCTTATGTTTTGCAACTCCATGATCATCTGTTGATTCTCCAGTTGCTTGTTCCTTTGCTCAAAGTAGTTTACAATCCACTTAGATCTTTCCAGGTTAAGAGCTAAGGCATGAATATCAGCTTCTTTTTCCTGGATGATATCTTTCAGTCTTGAACTTTGGGGGCCCAAATCAACATCATCATCCTCGATGAGAATGAAATATGTCTCTTCACCTTTCGAAGGCCCCTCATCATGCACTGATTATTTACCTTTGTCCTGTACCTGCTTTCTTGTTGAAGGAAACGAGACCCCTTCCACCCTGGGTGGAGATAGTACTTGTTTTGCTGCTGCAAATAACCTCCTTGTCCCCTTTTGGTAAGTGATGAATACTGGCACACTAGTGGTTTGAGTCTCATGAAAAGCTAATGGGGCCACTTGAGGACTTGTGAAAACCTCATGTGAATTGAAATCATCCCATGGAACATTCAGCAAAATCAGCTGATGCAAAACCACAATCTTGATCAATGCAAAGTGATAAATGTTGTTGTATTGTTGATGAGGAGGATTTCTTTGCACCAATGTGGTCATTTTCTCAATATTTTAGCACATGAAATAGGGGATGTTCATCATCCTCACCCTAGTGAAATGCATCAATAATCTGACATGATAGGTGTATAAGCAAGAAAATCTACCTTCACAGCTGAAATATTTGATTATGAACTTCATAATGGAGCATATGTGTCCTATAGGTATCTGAAAGGGAAAACCCTACTGATCTGCTTCTGGTAGGCAACCTTGATATAAGGCTCATAATGCTCTTTTTCCACCAATTATCCCTTGTTCCACTGTTCTCCCACATTCAGAATACCTGTTGCTTCAGCTATAGTTTCAGGTGTCAAAGTGAATGTAACACCTGCCAAATTGACCTGGCCATTGTGAAGATGGAGAACAAAAAGTCTAGCAAGCTCATGGTGGTATTTGACTCTTTCCACCATCTCACAAAACTAGTAGCAAGACTGATGTTTGAAACAAGCTACTGCAAGAGGACAAGCCAATAGCTCTCTAAGTGTAGTGGGCTCCTCCCAGATGTGTTTTCCTCCCTTGTGAGGTTTTCTTGGTGCATGGATTTCTTGGGAGGAATCACTCACTGTTTCCTCATCTCTTTCATAGGCTGAATTTGTTTCCATATTTGCCACTATTTGGTTTTCAATGATGAGTATGAAGAGATTTTATATTAAGAATAAATGTTTTCTATTTGATGAATGGAATTGATGAGTGGGATTGTGAATGAGGATTTTGTGTTGACTGTAGGGTTAGAAGGGAGTGATATGGTTTGGGAATGAGGATTAGGGTTTAGGGTAATAATGGGAATTTGTTGTTAGGGTTTAGGATTTTGGGGATAGGGGGTAGGATGAATGTGAATGAGAGAGGGGTAAGGGATATGAAATTAGGGGAGTGTAGTGGAGGAATGTGAAAATGATTGCAGGGAGTAAACAACAACAATGACAACTTTTGAAAACCCTAGGCAATTTTTCAATATAGTGTGTAGCAAACTAGGGTTTGTTTTTTCACCCATTAAAATACCATCAAAGTTGATCAAATCTCTTGTAATGGCACAATGAGAGTTTCCACTTTAGAAATGAAGCTTGCAAATATTTGGAGCTTGGGAAGGTCGATTTTGGTGAAATTTAAGCTTGGAGGGCAGGTGCACCGCTCCAAGGCACAGGTGCACCACGCCAAGGAACAAGTGCGTAGCGCCCTTTTGCATACCAGTTTTGGAGGCCTTACTAGTGTCCAAATTGGGCATGAGATAGCTCGTTGGAAATCTTATCGAGTCTACTTTTCAACACAACTTTAATTTGTCAATTTGGAGTTCTATCAAAAATCAAATCTCCCAAGACTGGTTAAAATGTGCAAAATGAGGCTGCTTAAAGGCAGAGTGTTGTTGCAGTCAACTTTTTAAGGTCTTTCTCAACTCCAAATTAAACTCATGATAGCTCATTGGAAATAAATTTGTGTCTAGTTATTATTTGACTCATGAAGAAAGTCATTTAGCCAACCAAGATAGGAGAAATCTTGATTTTCCCAGGATTGCTTCAGAGGTGCATCAATTCTCCTGAGGCAACTGTATTTCTCTAAAACCATGACACCTATGTAAAAATTGAATGATTTTTTTCTTCCTTGGCCTATTTTGGACAAAAACCTCTCTTAGGTTTTCCAAATTCATCTTTCCTGTCTCAGAAGCATCATTTGAGTAAAACCTACCCCGATGTGTGGAATAGGGGATTTGTCGAAATTAAGTGAAATGAAAGGGAAAAGGGGCTTCTAAATTCTTGAGAAAATTTTAGGAAGTAGGGTGGGATGTTAGGAAACAAGGGAAAGTGGAATTTCAAATATTGAGTGAGGGGAAGGGGTCCAAAAGGGCTAAGCATAGGCCCAACCTAGAAAATTGTCAAATTGTAGCAAGAAAATAGGGTTTGTGGGAAAATGAGGAATTTGGGGGATCTCAGTGATGGGAAGTGTTTAATAGGGTACATTAAGGATAGGGGAAGGTGTATGAGCACCAGGATGCAAGCTATGTTGATGATTTTACCATACAAGAGAAATTACCTTCAAAACCCTAGGAGAGGGAAATGAGTCTTACCCAAGTACAACTGAAACATGAACAAGGTGTAAAATGACCCGTTGGAACCTGACATAATGATGACAACCCTCTGAATGATGATACACTCAGCTGAATGGTGACATGGATTGACATTTGGACAACTTTGAAAGGAGTGAAAACAAACCCTAGACCTAATACCTAGTGACCAAATTTTACTCGAAGATTCTCTGAAATGACAAAATTTTACTGTAACATCCTAAAACCACTTTGTAAGAGCATATTTGATCACTGGTGGAAGGCTTCAAAGATTGACACTAACAGATCTAACAAGAACATTGTTTTAGGAATTTTTATAAAGAATTCTGAGAAGTTGCATTTTTGTAATCCTGAAATCATCTTTGTGAGAAGGACTAAACTGCTGCTATTTTTTTTATGAGCTGAGAAATGTGCATTTGGTATTTCTATATCTTTACCTCTATTTTGTTCATAAATAAATAGTGAATTTTTAGATTGCTTATTACATGGTATTTAAAGAACATCGTTACATATATTCATTTCTAATCATGCTGCCATTGATATTTTTAAATACATGTTAAGAAATTTTCTTTGATCTTCTAAACGCAATCTGAGTTATACACATTATTTTGATTAACGATTTAATCAAAATAATCATCTTGAAATATTTTTATTTACATTGGTGTTTGAGCAATCTATATTGACATTCACTAAGGAAAATCATTATAGATTGCATCTAGATAAATGTTAAACAATCCCAGGTTATAGGGTAAATTAATGCATATGTTTTCCATTCGATTCATTGGTACAAATCCATCTATTTCACTCCACTATAAGCATTACAGATTCATTCAATCACCTTTCATTGAGAAACTGGTCCCATTATATCCAATCAAAGCCACTACCTAAATGAAAAAGGAGTTGTCTTAAGGTCCGGACTGTGTGGTTTTCCATGTGTTGATGCAGTGATTTTCAAGGCCTCAACAATTTTGGCACCAAAAGGAGGGCCTGCATACTATGAATGGAAATTAAGTCCAATCCAAAAACAAAAGGTCGTTCCAAGAGTCATTTCCCCTCTAAATCTCCTACAACTTCGAGATCCCCTCCAGAATCTCCTACTTTTAGATCAAGAGTTGTACAATCACCTTCCAAGTCTCCTAGAATACTTCTTGAGGTAATCCCTATGGATTATACTCCATAATCACAAGAAATTATAGCTTTGATAAAGAAATTGGAATATGTCTCCATTTCAATAGAAAATCCTGAATCATCCAAAGTTTTTGAAGGAAGTATAACTTTTATTTTTCATGGAATTGGTGTTTTGACTCGGTCCCAAAGTGGAAAACTTGGAATCTTTTCATTTCAATTTCCACTTCAATCCCACCGAAGGAAAACTACTACATTATATTCGCAAACATCTACTAGTGAGATTACCTCATTCTCTCATTCACAAACATCTCCATCTATTCCTTTTTCTCTATCGATCACTGCATTTATTTCCATTTCCTCTACACAAACAATTAGTCTTGCCTCAAGTAGTACTGTCACATCTGCAGTTCTTCTTTCATCACATCCACCTCCCCAACTGTTACAATGGTAGCTAGACCATTTTCCAATTCGAGAGTTGTTCAAATTCGAGCACTACTTCATCCTCTACCAAAACATCCTGAAAGATGGCTTCCCAAATTCAATCCTGATGATGGGTTACCTACTAAAGAGCACCTTCATAATTATATGTTAGCCATCAATCTTAATGAGGTAGTTGAAGAAGACGTTGTTGTTAGATTATTCCCATACACTCTTATAGGATCAGCAGGGTCTTGGTACTTTTCATTACCAAACAATTCTATTACTAGTTGGCATATTTTTGAAGAACAATATTTGACTAAATTTGGTGATGATCGCTCAACCGCATCTCTTATCAATGACCTTTCCAATTTAAAAACGAATTTAGGGGAAAATCTAAAAGATTTCAATTCGAGATTTAATAAAGTGTAAAATAAAATCCCAGCTAATTCTATACTTGGTGTCGATGTACAAATTAAATGGTATATTTCATCTCTTCCTTCTAACGTAGCAATTTTTGTAGATAGAGCTAATAAAAATACCTTGGTAAAAAACATGAAAGAAGTTGTGTTTGTAGAGAAGGAGATAAATGCACTAGAAAAGAAAAAGGATCAGGAAGATAGAAAATTAAAAACAGTTACATTTAAGGATGAATCTAAAAAGAAAGCACTTAAATATCCCTTTGATCTTGAAAGCTTGCAACGAGTCCTTAAAAATTTGTCTAACGAGATGGTAGAGATCAAAAAACAAGTAGCTGAATCTTCTTCCAAAAAATATTTTAGAACAAACAAAAGAAATCATCCACCTAATCCACAACCTCCAAACATGATCTCTAATGCAAAAACTAATGATGAAGATGAGGAGGAAGCAACATTTTCTACTAATGAATCCCAAGATGAACAAATAGCTGAGTTAAATGGAATGTGGGATTTTATTCTTCCTATTTCTGATAGTGAAAATGAATATGAATCATTACATGTTGGAACAAGAAGTAAAGGTCCAATTGATCCTATACAACAAATTCAAAAATAGAAACCTTCAACTTCCACTACTAAAGATAAAGTTGTTGTTAAAAAACCCACTTCCACTCCCCCCAAGTAATTCTACCTTCATCCAATTCTCCATCTTCACTCAGTACCTTAGTAGTTTCAAATACTATTGAGTAAAATATAGTTAAGGATATGAAGAAAATAAAAGAAAACATTTCCCTTCACGAACTCACTAAACTAAAACAACAACATAAATTTTCACTAAAAGAATTGAACGCAGTACCTGCTTCTCCTCTTCCTACTGTTGTGGTATCCAAAGCCTCTAATGGAATGGGTAAACCTCCTAGTCATTCATTATTTGATTCCTCTGATGATATTCTGATAGGTGACAAGTCTAATTCATAAACCCCTCCTTTTCTTTTGACTTTTGAAATATTTAATAAAAATGTACATAACTACTTGGTAGATTCAGAGGCTTCTTTGAATATCATGCCATATTTAGTTTGTCTGAAATTGTTAGATTTTAGGCTTATGTGGAAATTTTTTGCAGTGGTATGATCCGGATTGTCCACAGTCTTTTGTTCATTGAGTCGACGTTTCAAACCCAAAGGGGGTCCATCATCAGGACAAATCAGAAAGATAGAAAATGAATGAAAGATTGTTGAGAGAAGAAGACATGAACCTGGATATAAATAAACCAAGAACCCGCCGACACTTGATTTCAAGAAATTTAACTAATTATTTATTTAATTATTCAAAATTGGCTCAGGATTATTTCAATTTATCTATTGATTATTTTAGTTTAGTTAATTTTTTATTTAACTAATTAATATGAATTTAAATTATTTTTATTTAATTAATACAATTTTAATAAATTAATTAATATGAATTTAAATTTTATTTAATTGATTAATATAAATTACTTAATTTTTATTTAACTGATAATATAAATTACTTAATATTTTATTTATTTTTATTTTTATTTAATACTTAATTAATTTTGTTTTTATTAAATCAATTCAATTTTTAATCTGATTAAAAGAACTAATTCTAATTTTTCTTCTCATATATAATTAATATTAATTTGATAAATTCATAATTTATGATTATAATTAATTAATTAATTAAATTAAATTAATCTTGTTTAGAAAAACCCCTAATTATTTCTTGTTTATTAGGAAATTTAAATCATTCAATTTATTCCTAA
>APFE030111303.1:183448-232270 GCA_000404065.3 Pinus taeda | reverse complement strand
GGGGGGGGTTTATTTGTCTGATGAGGGTAAGCCAATTTTCATTGATTTCACTCCCATTGTCCCTGTTGAGGTTTTGCGGAAATTTCCTAATTTCAATGGCCTCTCTGATTTTTCTTTTGTGATAGTTGTCCTCTCTTGCAATTACCTTGGCGTATTCTAAACACATATGATGCTTGGTCTTGGATGAGTGTTCTGCAAGGGCAGATGTACGTGATCTCTCATTCTTTATGTCAGCTGCGTGCTCTTTTAGTCTTGTTTTCAGAGATCTGCTTGTTTCCCCAATATAACTTTTGCCACATGAGCAATCAATTTTGTACACTCCTTTTAGTTGTTGACGATCAATTTTATCCTTAACCGACCTCATCATCTGTCTTATTGTCCCACATGTTGTAAATTGGGTGTCTATGTTCTTCTTCTTTAGAATTTTTGCAATCTTATCGGTAGTCCCCTAGATGAATGGAAGGTAAATTTTCCCTTGATTCTTTTTCTTGTCTTCAGGGGGACGCTTAGAGAGGGCCCTGTCCTGAGCCCTTCTTATAGCTCTCTTGATAGTCCACTCCTTATATCCAATGTTTTTGAAGATAGAGGTTAAGTGTTCGATCTCATCCTTTAGGTGATCAGGGTCAGAAATTCTGAAAGCCCTAACAGCTAGGGTATTCAAGACGCCAGACTTATGGGAGGGATGATGGTAAGAGTCAGCATGAAGATAGCTCTCGGTGTGAGTTTTCTTTCTATAGACCTGGTGACCCAACGTACCATCCTCCTTTTTACTGATCAGAACGTCTAGAAAGGGGATCCTACCATTCTCTTCCAACTCCATAGTGAATTTGATTTCAGAAGATATAGAGTTAAGATGATTGAAGAACCTTTCAAGTTCTGTCTTACCATGAGTCCAATTTACGCTGGTGTCATCGACAAATCTTTTCCACCATGTCGGCTTCAAGTGGAATGAGTCAAGGGATTTCCTCTCAAAGTACTCCATGTATAGGTTGGCAACAATAGGCGAGAGCGGGGAACCCATGGCGACCCCAGAAATTTGTTCATAATAGTGACCTTGGAAACTGAAAAAAGTGGACCGAAGACAGATTTCTACCAGCTTTGCTGTTTCTGGATCAGTGCTCATCCTTATAACATGGACAACTTCATTAAGGGGAATCTTCGTAAACAGGGATACGACATCAAAGCTTACTAGAATATTAAACATGTCACCCCAAAAAACTATATTCCACATTGTGCAACTCAGTAGGAAAAAATTCAAAGTCATTGGAGAAATGACTTTAATTCTTATTAGGTTATCTTCGAATCTTGAAGTTTGTCAAATAATTGATATACTAGTTCCTGATATCCTAGATTTCTATGGTTTAATTCTTAGTAGAGATTGGTCAGAAAAACTACACGGTTATTTTTCCACTAATTGATCTCACTTACGGCTCCCATTTAAAGGAAATCCAAATCGAATTAGAATCAACTGAGAAAAACACATGAAACATTCGGTAACATATTTCGAAGGTAAAAATGAGGCAGTAACATTTAATAACAACATTCTTAGAAACTACTCTACTGAATCATTTTTTGAGAATTTTAAAGCACAAACATCACCATTTCTGAGTAATTTTGTAACTTCTTAAATTGAAAATTTTTCACAGACAGACTTTTCCAGATGTGTAAATATGTTAGATAAACCACTAGTTAATTCTTTATTCATGACATTGTATTTTGATGGGTCGAAATCAAGTGATGGTGCAGGAGTAGGTTGCATATTGATTAATCCTGAAGGTGTGAAGACAATGCTGACTTGCAGATTGGAATTTGAATTCACAAATATTATTACAGAATATGAGGCATTTTTCCAAGGTATGTACAAAGTAATTAGCCTTGACATCAAATACCTTCAAGTTTTTGGAGTTTCAAAAATTGTAACTAAACAAGTAAGAAACATGATGTATTGTATCTCTACACACTTGAAGCATTATCGGTCTTTGGTTGAGTCTCTCATTTCACATTTTTTAGCGTTTAACATTTTTTCTATTCCTAGGATTTAGAATGTCAGCACTAACCTTCTAGCTAACATTGCATCAAAATTGATCCCATTCGAAGATTACAATCTCGATAACTTTTATGTAGAGTTAATATTTAGACCATCCATTCCTAATAATATCACGAATTAGCAGGTATTTAATGATGATGAAGACATTTTAAGCTTCTTAACTTCTGAAAAATCATACAATGACCAAATAATTGATGAGGATGAACACAATGATAAATTAAAATAGAAAATCGATCATAATCCCATACCCAAATTTGTAGTAAAACTTGAGGATCTCCATAATTTAAAAGAGTTACTAATTCAAAACTATAGGGTTCAACTTTGAGATTTGAATTAATAAACCTTGGGATAGATCTTAAACCTCAAAACATCAATTTAGGACTTGGTCTCTCATCTAAAGAAAGATTATACTTCATTCGTTTGTTAAAAAAAATATAAGGATATCTTTGCTTGGAGTTACGAAGATCTCAAAACATTTGACACCTCCATCATTCAACACACAATTCTGATGACATCTAATGATAAACTTGTCCAACAAAAATTAAGGGAAATTCATCCGAACTTAGAAAATCAAATCAAAACGGAATTGAATAAACTTCTTAAGCCTAAAATCATTTTTCCTCTTAGGCATTCAAGATGGGTTTCCAACTTGATACCCATTAGGAAGAAAAACAATGATATCCGTAACTGTATAGATTTTAGGAATCTCAATAAGGCCAGTCAAAAGGATAATTTCCTACTACCCATTATGGAACATATTTTACGATCAGTTGTTGGTTCTGAACTTATGTCTTTCCTTGATGGTTTCTTAAGATATAATCAAATCATGGTCCACCCATATGATAAGATAAAGTCTACTTTCAGAACTAAATGGGGAACTTATGCCTACCAAAAAATGCCATTTGGTTTAATAAAAGTAGGGGCCACTTTCCAACAAGCCATGGATATAGCTTTCAGAGGTTTGTTAAACAAAACAATTGTTATTTATCTAGATGACATTATTGTTTATTCAATGAAAAAAAATAATCATTTGCAGGACTTAAGACAAATTTTTGAACGTTGTAGAAAATATTGGATTTCATTAAATCCGAAAATAAATAAATAAATAAATAAAATTTAAAAAATTATAAATTAAGAAAATATTTTTTTCACTCCTAGTGAAGGGAAACATTTAGGATTTATTGTGTCAAAAAATGGAATTTACATTGACCCTGACAGAATAAAAAAAAATCCAGAAAATTCTCCACCATATAACAAAAAAAGCATGCAATCATTTTTGGACAGATCAATTTTATCAAAAGGTTTGTCCTCGATTTCTCACAAATTATTTTGTCATTACAACAAATGATTAAAAAAGACGTAGTTTTTAAATGGTGTCATCATGAAAAGCAAGCATTTGATTTAATCAAATAGGAAATTATCAATGCTCCTTCTTTAAATACTATGAATTTCTTCAATCATTTCATCTTATATACCTTTGCTTCTTCAACGTCTTATGTCATTGTTTTGACACAAATTGATAATCAGGAAATTGAAGCACCCATCCTTTTTCAGTTCAAATTTTTAGGGTGCTGAATTGAATTATTTAGAAGAAGAAAAACAAGCATTTGTTGTATATAAATCTATAAATCACTTTAGACCTTTTCTTTTAAAAACACACACGAAAGTAATAAACTCATTCCCAACAGTGAGGTAATTACTAATGCAGAAAGAATTAGGAGAAAAGAGAGCAAATTTAGTAATAGCTCTGCAAGAGTACGATATTGAAATTAAACCAACCAAAATTGTCAAAGGGCAAGGTTTCTGCAAGCTACTTACAGGAGAATCCAACATACCAGTTGAAGGGGACATAGGTAGCACTGAACACATTTCTGAGGTAAGTGTAATTAATGTTGAGTCCCAATACACTGATTTAATTTTTTATTTAAAAAATGGATATGCTCCTCCCGAACTCAATAATGAAAGAAAAAGAGTTTTACAATTAAAAGCAATTCATTATGAGATTTTTGATAATGTGTTATTTAGGAGAAACTATGATTCCATATTGTTAAGATGCCTTGAAAAGTCTGAAGCACAAAAAGTTTTGCAAGAACTTCACGATGAACCAGTGGGTGGACACTTTGGAGGAGATACTATTGCACACAAAATCTTACATGTTGGATACTACTGGACCACTCTCTTCAAAGATACCCATGCATACGTAAGGAAATGCAAAACATGCCAAACTTCTTCTAGAAGACAATGGAAGCCATCCTTGCCTCTGTAGCCAGTCAACATCGAAAAAACTTTCAAACAATGGGGACTATATATCATAGGTGAGATCGTTCCTCATTCTTATAAATAGCATAGATATATTATGGCTGCTACAAATTCTTCACTAAGTGGGTGGAAGCAATTCCGCTAAAGGTAGTCAATTCTGAATCTGTTATTGAATTTATTGATCAATTTACCATTACAAGATTTGATTTGCCTTCTACACTTATATTTGATAATACATCTTGTTTCTCAGGTACCAATATTATTGAATTTTCAATTAGGAGAGGTTTTTAACTCAAATCTTCTGCTAATTACTATCCCTAGGGAAATGGTTTGGCAGAATCCACTAATAAAAATCTCCTTAGAATAATCAAAAGAATTGTTGATCAAAATCAAAGAAACTGGCACAAAGCTTTAACATTTTCTCTTTGGGCTGATAGGATAACTTAGAAGGCCTCTATAGGCACTTCTCCATTCAACTTAGTATATGGGAAAGAAGCCATCATTCCATCACATTTATCTCTTCCTTCATTAGCCTAGTTCAATTTATTGAAGAAACACCTTCTTCTTCCTCGCAATTAAGAAATTCACAAATCCTAAAACTAGAAGAAGAAAGGGAAAATGGAAAACTCACACACACCAAACATCAACAGATGGTGAAAGCTTCTTTTGATGCAAGCTCAGTCACACAAATATCCTTCCAAGTTGGAGATATAGTTCTCAAGTGGGACAAAGCACATGAAGAAAAATGGAAACATACCAAATTTCAAAAATTATGGCTTGGTCCATTTTAGATTGTTGGACAGATAAGCCATCTACATTTATACTTCAAGATTTATCAGGAAAAAGAGATTCTCTTCATGTAAATGGGCTCATCTTAAAGAAATTATTTTCTTAAAAAAGAAAATTAACTAAAAAATAAATTAAAAAAACTATAAAAAATCGCTTCCATTGTACATCCCGCTGAAATTTATTTTTCCTTTACATATTTTGTTAATAAAAATTTTAAATATTACTCTATTGACTTTTCAAACATCTCTCGAAGTTATTTTTCATTTTTTCATTTTGAAGGTAGGAATTTTTCCATTAAGTTGTGAAATGTTTTAAAAACCTCAAAACTTATATCCTTTTACTCTAGTTTCAGTCAAAAAGGTTATCCTCGAAAAGTAAATACCATCTTATGACTAAAGCACTTTCAACTTGGATTTGTCATCCAAAAATCTCAAGGAGTCAATGATCCTCCTCATCCATTAAATAGATAATTTTTAGTGAGTAATTCTAAAATATAATAAATCTAAAAAGATAACAGGTCTCATCACGATCCAACTTATTCAATTTGATTATTACCAGTGAATGGCATTGTCATTATCTGGTCACCAAACTAGGACAATGGCTTTTTAGCATCAATTAAAACAAAAAGGAAAAGAAAAGAAAAATAAACTTACCTCCAATTATTTCACTATTAAATGGATGGGACACTGGATTGTTGTTGGTTAAAAGGTAACCCTGTCGAGGTTATGAATGCTTGCTAGCAGGAGTGGCTCTGCCTATGACAAACGAGTACACTAAAAAACCCTGCCGAGGTTATGAACACTTGCTAGCAGTAGTGGCTCTACCTGTGACAAAAGGGTGCACTAAAAACTAAGTCGTAAAGGGCCCCTTGCTTTATTTTTATAAATTGATTAATGACTGATACAAGTAAATCAGAGTTTTCATTCATGAAAGGTTTTTTTGAAAGAAATTGCAATTTAATGAGTTTTATAGTTAGAGTAATTTTATTTATCTAAATGTTTCAAAAAGTATTTTCCACTTACTAAATTATTTTTACTGAATCTTTGAACAAATTCGTTATATATCAGAGATAACTGGTTCTTCCAATGAATCGCCAATTGTTGTACTGTTCAACAACCCCCAATTTTAATATATTATAACTTTCCTATGAAATTTATTATATTAAAATAAGGACCCTTTAGTTTTAAAAAAAGCCTTTGATTTTATTTTTTTTAAAATATAAAAATAATAAATAAATAAATTTTACTAGCCCCGAGACCAAAACTATACTTAGGCTTTAAAAACTTTAAATATTAAAATGGTTATTTAATTAAAAATTAAAATAAATCAGATTTTTCAAATTCCTGAAGGTTAAAAAACTTTATAACTCCACCATATCTCACATTATATATTGACATAATAAGAAGTTCCATAAGGCAAAGACCCTCTACTAACACTAGTTGTGATTTGAATATCCCGATATTTGATATTCAAATCGGACCCCACCACACATTTAAATCCATTGAATAAATTTCCTGCATCCACGCGATCACAAAAATCTAAAGGTTTTTATCCCGCTATGCATCACCAATTGCAATTGCGATATAAGCCCCAGACCCGATAGGATTATACATGTTAGTTCATAAATTTCCCCCACGTCCATGGCTATCGCAAATAACAAAGGGCCATTGCTTCCTGCTTCCTTTTTTTTAATAGATTGCGATTGTGATATGATCCATGTCATCCCTGATGTCATACTCCATGTCATCTTCCATGTCACATCATCACGTCATCATGACATCATTCGTGATGACACTACCACATCACCCAGGGAATTCGCAATCGCAAGTTTTAAAAGGGGCACGGTTTATAACAATCCTTCACCTTAGCTTATTTGTGACTAGGATTTGAACTGCGATGTAAATATCAGACCTAACACATAAATTAAAAGCTATCTATAACATTTCACATCTGGGTCCTTCGCAACTTTCATAGTCCTTCCCATTCCTTTGCCTCCACTCTGAACGTCGACTGCAATAATACGAAAAGCCTGACTTGTCTTGTAAAAATAAACAACTCAGATCTAATATGCTCGCATCAATGGAATAAAATATTTCGGACCCCCCTTCGCTCAATTTTAAGTTTCTCAAAGGGGGGGAAGGGTCCGAAAAGTGGTTTTTCTGTCCATCCCTATATCTACGTGTCACTTCTTTGTTCTTCTGGACTCCCCTCTTTACAAACTACTTACCACTTCGAACCCCCTCTGAAAAACTACTAAGCCCCCCTTTTCCATCAACATCTGTTTTGTGATTTGCGATAAGACCGTAAAGTACACGTCTCTTATCACAGACCTCACTCCACATTCTTCTCCATGATGTCTGTGTTTGGGATTTATTGAGATCTACAGCTTTATCCTGATTTCCTTCAAACGTGATTTGTTTCAAATGAAACTCGCTTATTAGTCTCATTTATTTTTAGCTGATCAATTCTTGTTTTCCATGTTCAGGTTCATGACAGAGGTGGACAGTTGTGCTGATAAGTGGCAGTTCAGTTCAAATAGATGGAAAACATCTAGATAATCTGATGGAACAAACAAAGCTGATGAAAACAGCGAATCACATCCAGAAATTCCTACCAAAAAATTGTTTCCTTTAAGCATTATTGAAGGGATCTATTTAAATGCCCTCAATGCTTTACACAACACATTCAGTTGTTTTTTCTATTCTTTAAGCTTGCTACTTGTATGAAATTAAGGTCCTAAATTTTATGAAGAAAGGTTTACAAAAGCGCTCACTATTGTACTTTTATACTTTTCTCAATAGAACGACTAAAACATTGTTTTAGGAATTTTCATAAAGAATTTTGAGAAGTTGCATTTTTGCAATCCTAAAATCATCTTTATGAGAAGGACTAAACTGCTACTACTTCTTTTATGAGCTAAGAAACATGAATCTGGTATTTCTATCTTTGTACCTTTTTTTTGTTCATAAATAAATAGTGAATTTATCTTTTCAGATTACTTATTACATGGTATTTAAAGAACAATGTTACATGTATTCATTTCTAATCATGTTGCCATTGATATTTCTAAATACATGTTAAGAAATTTGTTTTGATATTCTAAATGTGATATGATTTATACACATTATTTTGATTAACTATTTAATCAAAATAATCATCTAGAAATATTTTTATTTCCATTAGTGTTTGAATAATCTATATTTTCATTTACTAAGGAAAATCAGTATAGATCGCATCTAGATAAATGTTAAATAATCCCATATTATAGAGTAGATTAATGCATATATTTTTCATTTGATTCATTGTTTCAAATCCATCTATTTCACTCCACTATAAGCATTACACATTCATTCAATCACCTTTCATTTGGAAACTGGTCCCATTATATCCAGTCAGAGCCACTACCTAAATGGAAAAGGAGTTGTCTTAAGGTCCGGACTAGGTGGTTTTCCCCATTGTTGATGTAATGATTTTTGAGGCCTCAATAGTATGTTACGGGCCTAAAGAAGAATTTGGTTTCAATTTCTATGTTGGAGGACCTTCGTTATGATGTGATATTTAGCAAAGGAAATTCTTTCCTTCGTCACATAGCCTCAGGACAAGTGAAGCGGGTCGAGGTTCCGGTGAAGAACCTATAAAAATTGGATGTAGAATATTATGTTTCTTTGAGCACAAAAGAAAAGAAGGTGCAAAGTTGAGACATTGGTGAATTGTGATATAGAAGATTGGGTCACTTGCACCACGGAGCTTTGAAGATCATGCAACATATTTCTATAGGACTTCCCATAGGTACACTACAACAAAGATATACATATAAAGAGTGTACATTGGGGAAGTACACCAAATACACCTTTCTTGATAAGGATAGTCAAGTGCAAGGGATCCTTTAAATAGTTTACTCATATGTTTGTGGACCGTTCTCGACAACCTCCATGGAAAAGAATAGGTATTATGTAATATTTGTAGATGATTTCTCACCTAAGTGCTAGATTTTCTTCATGCAAAAGAAATATCATACGTTCTCTAAATTTTGTGAATTTAAAGAACTTTATGGTAAAGACACTAGTAGGAAAGTGAAGGTCCTTAAGAGCGATAACGATGGAGAATATGTGTCGAATGAATTCAATATCTTATGTGCAACAGAAGACATTCAATGGGATCTAATAACACCCCATAACCCACAACATAATGGGGTGGATGAAAGGAAGAACTTAAGTATTGTGGGAGCTTCATGGGTGATGTTACATGATCAGAGCCTACCATTACACTTATGGTTTGAAGCATGAAACATAGTTGTATATGTGCAAATAGGAGTCCTCATAGAATTCTCAGTATGAGTACACCAAAAGAGGTGTTTTTAGGTAAGAAACCATATGTGGCACACTTCAGGATCTTTGGTTCATTAGTTTGTTGTAATTTTACCAAGGATGCAAGGGAAAAGCTAGAACCAATAGCTCAATTGGCATATTTGTGGGATACACTTATACACCTCGCAACTATTAGGTGTACTTTTCATCTCACAGGATGACAATGGTTTGTAGAGATGTGAAGTTCTATGAAGACAAGGCCATGAGATGTTCTCTTGAGATTGAGCTTTAGCTGCATGCAGATGAGGATATTTTAGATCCAATGGAAGAACCTCAAGATGATGTGGAGTAGCCACATGCAGAAGAGTATAGAGTGGAAGCACCCACTCATGCAGAGACTTCTAGAGATGGAAGGAAGTGCACCAAAGAGGTTGAATAATTGATGCATGATGCTAGAGAGAATGTGGAAGCACCCACATCACAGTGCAGGAAGAGGAGGTCACTAGATCAGTACACTAGCTACATGGCTTTGATGAGAGAGAGTGTAGAGATGGAGCCATCCTCATTCAAGGAAGCAATGCAGAAACCAGTATGGGTTGAAGGCATGGTAGAGGAGTATGACTCTATTATCATAAACAATGTTTGGGAAGTGGTCCCAAGGCTAGCAGACAAGTCAACAGTGAGTTCCAAATGAATTTACAAGGTAAAGCAAGCACCAGATGGGAGGGTGGAGAAACACAAGGCCATATTTGTGCCCAGAGGGTTATCTTAGGTGGAGGAAATTCATTATAAGGAGACCTTTTCTCCAATAGAAAGGTATTCTTCAATCATATCTATTCAAGCACTTTTAGCATAGATGGGATGGAATATACATCAAATGGATGTGAATACAACATTCATCAATGGAGTTATTAAGGAAGAGGTGTAAATTAAGTTGCAAGAAGGATTTGAAACCTTCCACGGAGAGTCACATGTGTGCAGACTCAAGTGAATGCTATATGGATTGAAGTAAGCACCATATGCTTGGTACACCAAGATTGGCATCTATTTCACTAGGTTGGGTTTCACCAAAAGTGAAGAAGAAGCAAACTCTTACCATATTGTGGTTGAAGGTAAATTATTGATGATATTATTATATGTCGATGATTGAATACTAATAAGTGATGAGAAGTTGGTAAAATATTGCAAAGAGGATCTTGCAAGAGAATTTGAGATGAAGAACATGGGGCTCATGCATTATTTCCTTGGTATGGAAGTATGGCAAGGAGATGAGGAATTTTTTGCTCTCAGGGAAAATATGCCAATGAGATACTAAATAATTTCCACATGGAGAGCAACAAACCCATGGAGACTCCTCTAATAGCGAATTGGAGGAAGGGAGATGCTACTTCGGGTGAAGCAGTGGAGACTACTATTTACAGGCAGCTTGTGGGTTCAATTTTGTATTTGGTGAACACATGACTGGACATATGTTTTGTAATTAACTTGCTTAGTCAAGCAATGGTTAAGCCAACTAAACTCTATTGGAAGGCAGCTAAACATGTGTTGAAATACCTCAAAGGCACCACATAGTTTGGTATTTGGTACAAATGGGCAGAGGGAGTGAAGTTTCCAGGCTTCACAGATGAATATTTGGTAGGGAGTCCATCCGACGGAACAACACATCAAGGAGAATCTTCATGATTGGGTCAGCAATAATTTCTTGGTACAACATGAAGCAGATATCAATTACACTCAGTTCAGCAGAATTAGAGTACACGGTTGCTAGTCAAGTAGCTTGTGAATTTATCTGGATGAGGAAGATCCTTGTTGGGTTATCTGATCAGTAGATGGATCCTACAGTGATTTACTTTGACAATCCAAGTTGTATCATACTCTCTGACAATATAGTTTTTCATGATCTATCCAAGCATATTGACATCCAGTATCGCCGTCTATGATATTATGTGCAAAGGAGAATCATGTTGCTAGAGTACATTCGTACAGAGGAACAATATGCAGACATCTTGACAAAGGCATTGTTAAGAGGAAAATTGGAGCTCCATAAAGGCAGGATCGGGATAGAAGATAATCCCTTTATTGTTGAGAGGGAGTGTAACTGAAAATGCAACAAGAAAATCCTAATTTAATTTTTTCCTTGAATTAAATTAGGAATAAAGTAATTCCACATCACAAGACAACTTGTAATAGTTAACTAAGTTAATTTGACTTAGTTGGCTTAGTTAATTTGATTTTAGGTTCTAACTTGAGTCATGTAGTGTCTCCTACATTATAGGAGCCCCGATTGAGTTTATTTTTAATTCTAATTAATTAATTCAATTTAACTGAGTTAAAGTAAGTTAAATTAGTTCCAACTTATGGAGGAACTAGTAGGAGTCTAGACAGAGGGGTGTTTCTTCATGTGTTCAACCAATTAACTGATGAATCACTCATAAATAACTCATGCATGTCAGATATGAGAGTTAGCCAGTTGGTATTAGAGTTCATAGACATTGTACGATCAGTTGTATAATCATCTGAATTGTACAAGTGGTGCATGTAGTTAGAGGAAGGCCTATTCGGATTGTGCAATTGATATTGAGGAATTTCCCTAATTAATATGGGTTAATTCTCAAGGAAGTAGCACAAGGAAATAAGGACTCAGGAAAGCCAAAATTTGGTTACATATTGACCTGGGATTGTCTAGGAAGTTGTGAGACAGATAGAGATAGTGCAGAGGTTGCTCTGGCTTGAGAAAAGCATTGTAATCTTCTCATATTTTCTAACTAATGTAATATACAGATAGCATGGGTTTTTAGTTGTGGCTTTCCCTAGGAAATCATTCTGCAATGTGTTAATTTAATTCTTTTTCTTGTATGCTTCATGATTTCGCGATCATTTAATTGTTTCTGCTGATGAGTAGAGTAGATTCAAGTCTTTTGTTTTAGAAACTTACATAAGTAGTTGAATCTACAAGAATTTCTAATAGTAATAATAAATATAATAAATAATTGTTGTTGTCATTGTTGTTGTTGTTTTTATTATTATTTTTTGAAATAAACATGAAACATTGTTTCTATTTTAAAGTAAATTAAATAAATTATTTCACTGCAAAACGTTATTTGTAAATGGAAAGTAACTTTATGTTGTGTAACTTTTCAAGCATACATTTATGTTTTGGATCAAAGCATACGGTAATGGTTATTAAGAAGGGAAAATTGTTTCTAAATATTTCAATAAATTAATTTATTACACTTATCATTTTGCTTCAATTGGTGGGTGCAAGTGCAAGAGCTTACTAAGGCCAATCTTCTTTGTTCATGTCAGTTGTTTGTCAAGGTGGGTTATAATAGCTCCATGTATAATAAAAAAAATGAAGTCTATCAAAAGGATGGTCGAAGACAAAATTTTTCTTTCCTTTCATTCAAGAATACTTTTATGTGATGTTAATGTTAATGTAAGGTTAATTACTCCGAAGGTGTTCCCCTTTTGAAAATGGTTAGACCAAGATTCCGTCTACCCTTTTTGTCTAAGTGTGACACTTGTCCACATTGTTAAATGTGACATCTATCCACATTCCAAATATTCTACACTAAACCTATACCATGAACACTTTATATTTACTTTACTATGCAGACTCGGTAAATTGTGGTAAGAAAATTATGGTTAATGATAAAATATTTCATAAAAACACACAAAAAATTGTTTACCATAAATTTAACTTTATACTAACAACCTTCCAGAAGCATATCTCATACATATTTGGAGAGGAAAAATTGAAAAGATTAACAGGGGTAACTTTGAATAGCTGTCAAGTTGTCACTGTGTTGGGAAACCTAACTATGCAAGGGAATTGGGATTTCTTCCCATGAAGGGAAAAGTCCATAGCATAGGAACAATTGAGGGAGGAGGTTGTTCAAATCACTATAACGGAGCAAAGAAGAGCCAATTCGCAATACATGAGAACAATTAGAGGCTTTCCTGTTGAAGTCACCAAAGTGGACAACAAAATTACTTCCAAAACAGAAGATGGAGGTACAGTAAGTGTAGTTATTGTTGTAGATAGATTTGCAGTAGAAACCATTCCCTTTAATGTGAGACAATCTCCTTGCAAACTCAAGCATATACTTTTGATAAATATTTCTATTGTATTTTAACATATTACTTGTTTTGGTTGTAATCTAATCCCAGAGGATTTTTTGGCCCCAAGAGGTTTTTCCCTCCAGCTATAATCCTTTGCCTAAAATTTATGGAGTGGATTAGTTTCCTTGTCGTTACATATTTCTGCCAGTATTATGCAATATGTCGAAGCTTGTTTTCATTTGTTTCTTTTTGGGCTGGATCAAAGTTTGTTTTGCTCAGTTGCTCAGTTTTTTTTGGATCATTCCCTAGTCCATTCCAGAACAAGCATTGGGTGCAGTAGCCTCTTCAACCTCAATGATTCATGGATTGGCCTAGGCAAAGTTTGTTGCCATTTTCATCTGCTCTAGCCAATTAAAATCTAACACCTGTTGTGAATTCTTCTCATTATTATTTTTATTGTTATGGTCCTCGCCGCCATTCCCACCTCCATTTTTGTTGTTGCAATGATTAAAAAATGGCATAGGCAAAGGGTGCAGAAAACCAAACAAGTTTTGGTATGTGCCAACCAAAACTTAGTCACACAAATAGATATGCACAAACAAAAGTAGAGCAATGGTTTCAAGTGGAAGGAGAAGAATAGAGGTTATGTAAGATGGAGTATGGGGAAAATCACTAAGAATATAATTTTATATGTGACGCACATGCATGGAGCCCGACAAGTTCATATTCCTTTTTGTAATTAGTGTGTCCGGAAACCTATCATACCTCCAAGTAGGCAAAAAGATCCAAGAAGATCTGATCAAAAGGGGACTTGCATTGGAATTTTTTGTGGCTTCTACGTTGGCCTCATTGTATGCCAAATGTAGGATTCTAGACCCACATTCGCATCATGAAAAACCTTTTTGTGTGTGGTGACTGTCACATGCCAGTAAGTTCATCTCCAAGATTGTTGGGTTAGATATTATTGTGAGATATGATGCAAACCGATTCCATCATTTTAAGAATAGAATGTGCTTTTGTGGAAATTATTGGTGATGCTCATTTATGCTTTGAAATTACTATGTTGCATACCATTCCTTTGTAGGTAAAGCATTAAATGGACAAAGAGATGCACTTGTTAACATAAATTGGATGATTCTTTTGATATGATAAGGCCAAGCCATAAGAATATGTTTATAAACATGTACGCTAATATGGAATTGTGTCAAATAATTGATATAATATAGTACATCATGGATGTAAATATTATAATATATTCAACATATACACCCTCGCATGAATCTTGTTTGCTCGATGCTCTTGTGAATATACATAATTTGCATGGAAAGATGGTGGGTATTTTAGATGATGGGATTATGAGTCTAATATGATATCACACATCATTCTTTTGATATGATAAGGTCAAACCATAACAATATGTTTATAAACATACACGCTAATATGGAATTGTGTCAAATAATTGATATAATATAGTACATCATGGATGTAAATTTTATAATATATTTAACATATGCACCCTGGCCTGAATCTTGCTTGCTTGGTGCTCTTATGAATATACAGAATTTGAATGGAAATATGATGAGTATTTTAGATGATGGGATTATGAGTCTAATATGAAATGGGTTTTAATTTGATGTTATTGTGGGAACTACACTTATAGGTATATATGCCAAATGTGGGAATGTTAACCCTTCCCACAAACTATTTGAAACAAAGTGTAAGCAAATGTTCTGTCATGGAATGCAATAATTGTTGGTTATTCACATAATGGTCATCACCATGAAGCCTTGGGTATCCTTCAATGCAACACAAATTCATGGTATAAAACCCATCTCTATTACCGTGATTATTGTTCTTCTTGTGTGTGTCGATTTATTGGTTTTGGACCGAGGTAAGATGATCCATGGCTATGCAATAAGAAATGGATTTGAATATGATGTTGTTATAGGCACTGCTCTCATAGACATGTATGAAAAAAGTGGGAATGTCAACATTACACACAAATTGTTGAAAATAATGCCTAAACAAAATGTTGTGTCTTGGAATGCAATATTTTTTGTTTATTTTGAGAGTAGCTATCCTCATGAAACATTGGCATTCTTCAATCAAATGAAAATTCATGGTCTAAAACCCAAGTCAGTTGCCATAGTTAGTGTTCTTCCCACGTGTGCCCATTTATTGGCTCTAGGGCAAGGTAAGGAGAACCATGGTTATTCAATAATAATTGGATTTGTATTTGATATTACTGTAGGAAATGGACATATGGATATGTGTGCCAAATGTGGGAATGTTAACATTACCCATAAATTGTTTGAAAGAATGCGTGAAAAATATGTTGTGTCATGGATTGGAATGATTATGGCATATGGAATTCATGGATATGGTGAGGACGCTCTCTCTCTCTTTTCCCAAATGTAAGAGATATGAACAAAGCCAGATCATGTCACCTTCACTGTGATTTTGACTTACTGCTCTCATACTTGGTTAATCAATGAGGGTAGGAAATACTTTGGGTACATGAAGTTGGATTATGGCCTTGCACCTAAGTTGGAACATCAAGCATGCATGGTTGACCTTCTTGGGCATGTTGATGCAGATGAACTTATAAAAAATGTACCATTAAAACCTGATGCAAATGTGTGAGGAGCCTTGTCGGGGGCTACATAAGTCACTGCATTATTGACCTTGGAGAACAAGCAGGTAAACACCACTTAGAATTAGAACCAAACAATTTCATATGTTACATGTTCTTCTCAAACATCTATATGAAGGCACATAGGTGGGGGGATGTAGTGAAGTTGAGGACCATGATTAAATAAAGAGGAGCGAAAAAGAAATCAAGGCATAGTGTTTTTGTGGTACATAGAGAGGTACATACATTCCTCATGGAAGACAAAATCCATCCTCACTTAGGGAAAAAAGTATGCAACATTGAAAACCTCATATGGGTAAATGAAGAAGTCATGTTATGTACTTGACACAAATCTTGTGTTGCAGGATGTGGAAGAGGAGGCTATGGAAAACATTTTATGCAGGCATACTAAGAAGTTAGCCATTAGTCTTAGAAAAATCAGTACAAGCCAATGTACCCCTATCTGCATCATGAAGAACCTTTATGTGTGTGGTGACTTCCAAATGCCACTAAGTTCATCTCCAATATTGTTGGGTGAGAGATTATTATGAGAGATGATGCGAGTTGATTCCATCATTTTAAGAATGGAATGTGTTGTTGCAAAAATTACTAGTGATGCTCATTTATGCTTTGAATTTACTATGTTCCATACCAATCCTTTGTATATAGAGCATAAAATGCACAAAGAGAGGCACTTGTTAACCTAAATTGGATTATTTTTTTTGATATAATAAGGTCAAGCCATAAGAATATGTTTATAAACATACATGCTAATATGGAATTGTGTCAAATAATTGATATAATATAGTACATCATGGATGTAAATTTTATAATATATTTAACATATACACCCTGGCCATAATCTTGTCTGCTCCGTGCTATTATGAATATATAGAATTTTCATGGAAAGATGGTGGGTATTTTAGATGATGGGATTATGAGTCTAATATGATATGTCGTATCATTATTTTGATATGATAAGGTCAAGCCATAAGAATATGTTTTCCAGAGTGTGAGATGGATGGTGATGTTGAATTCATCATTTTTTCATTGGAGGATGAAGAGTCCCCAGAGGGCATTCCTATTAAGGAATTTGATTTTAGTAATCCATCTAGTGTTTTTCAATATGAAAGTACTCATGGAGGAAGAAGCGACCTTATTGTTGTTGAAAGTCAAGAAGAGGATAGTAATAACATTGTTGCAGTATTTGAAAAATACTTTGAAGGAGAGGAAGGAAATGAAAGTGACATAAGAGTGGAAGATATTACAACTCATTGGGCGGTTGGAGACAATGAAACAAAGGTTGAGGTAGTAACCATATCAATGGTTGAAAGAAAATGCAACCATAGATCATTTACAAAATCCGAAGGCATATTCAAAGGTGAAAAGTTGAAGGAGGAGTTGCAACAAAAGTGAAAGATAAGCCTACAAAAATATAGGAGGTTGAAAATGAAGACAATGCAATTCAAGAGGAAAATAGCCTTATCACTTGAGAAGTTTCTCCCAAATTTACACTCTTTGTAATATTTTTATTTTTATTTAAAATTGCATTTTCCCATAGTTAATACCTATTTTCAAGCCATGTTGTTTCGTGTATAGAATGAATACACATTTTAAAAGCACTATTGTTTAGCAATATTTTGTGTGTGTGTGTGTGTGTGTGTGTTTATTATATTCACTCAACCAATGGGTATGATGGTTACTGATATATAACCAACATAAATCCATATTAACTCTAGATATACCAAATGTGAGAGAGATCACATCTTGAGGTGAAAAACTCTTTTCCACTTAAGTATAAGGTTTCTCTTTGTAATAGAGATTTCTCATCTTTTTTCAAATAATCTTTATCTAATATTTATTCTATTAGAAATAGGAGGTTTTATATCTTTTTATTTAGGTTTCCAAGATGATTTTCTCAAATCTTCTATTCCTTTAGTCTATCTTTTCACCTTTAAGGGCAATTGCTAGTGTTATTGTTGGTTTAATTTCAATGAAATAATGTTTCTCTTATGTAGGCTTCTATTCCATCTTTTTATATGGATAATGAGTTTGATAATGAATTTTAATAGATTTAGAATGTACAATAATTTTTTTTTAAATGTATGTGAATGTAAGGGATTTTGGATATTTCTAATGGAAGAATTAATAAGAGAAATCTCAAATCAATAAATTATTGTATAATGTTTTTTTTGTTTGTTTTTGTTTGTTTTTTTTTTAATATCATCATAACAATATTATCAATTTGGGTATTTAATTTAACTATTTTGATAGTTGTTTTTCATAATATTTTCATAAATATATCATAAAATATTAATCTCTAACTTCTCTCGATATTCCTCATCATTGTTTCATATATATACTTTTATAAATCATGTACATTGTTACATATTGCTATATGTTTATCAAATAACACAGGTAGAGCTATTCTACAAACAAATACTTGTGATTTCAAAATTTAATTTCCATAATCTTCACTATTCTTCTTTAGCAATGTTTTCATTTGATTCATTCTCCATCTTATTTTTCTATGGTTTTCATCTTTAATTGTTGTATTTTTTCTTTTTGCTTTGTTTTAACTAGGTCTCTTATCAACAAAATACAAATATAACATATGCTCATATCCATATATAAAAGTCACCATTTTAGACAATATATGGGAACATGCAAGCCATGGTATCTACTAGTCTATAGGATCCATGTTTCATTAACAAATATTGTATCACAAACCTTTGATTCCCCTTCATCATGGCTTGGTCATGAATTCATTTCATGCCTTTGAAGTTATAATGTTTCCTCAACAACTTTATCTATGCGCGCACCTAATCACCCTTGTACCTACGTAAGTGGTTAATTCCAATATTTGATGTCATATTTATCATCTTGGAGATAACGACATATGGGTGCACGTAATCACCCTTATACCTACGTAAGTGGTTTATTCCAATATTTGATGTCATATTTATCATCTTGGAGATAACAACATATGGGTGCACTTAATCACCCTTGTACCTACGTAAGTGGTTTATTCCAATATTTGATGTCATATTTATCATCTTGGAGATAACGACATATGGGTGCACCTAATCACCCTTGTATCTACGTAAGTGGTTTATTCCAATATTTGATGTCATATTTATCATCTTGGAGATAACGACATATGGGTGCACCTAATCACCCTTGTACCTATGTAAGTGGTTTATTCCAATATTTGATGTCATATTTATCATCTTGGAGATAACGACATATGGGTG
Organism: Pinus taeda; assembly: GCA_000404065.3. NCBI lineage: Eukaryota > Viridiplantae > Streptophyta > Pinopsida > Pinales > Pinaceae > Pinus > Pinus taeda. Next base: position 212,920 of record APFE030111303.1, on the reverse strand, counting down.
CACCTAATCACCCTTGTACCTATGTAAGTGATTTATTATAATATTTGATGTCATATTTATCATCTTGGAGATAATGACATATGGGTGCACCTAATCACCCTTGTACCTACATAAGTGGTTTATTCCAATATTTGATGTCATATTTATCATCTTGGAGATAACGAATTTACTCATCATGGTCTTTAGGGTGCCATGGAACTCACATTCCTTCCTGCGTCTTATTGAAAACATGGGGTAAACTCATGCCATTTTCATGTCTTGCAATTTTTTTTAACATGACTGAATGGGGTATGCATTCCATTATATATATAACACACATATATATAACACACACACCAACCATCCATCAATCTTAGTAGGGAATTCATTTTATGTGGATCCACTTCATTTTATTTTACATCTGAATTTACGAGTCAGATGCAATATCAATTTCCACTTCTTATCCTTACCTTGTTTTTGCTACTCATTCTTCTTTCCTTCACTTTCACTATTTTTCTCTCACTTTCTCTTTATGGTTACATTCTTGATTTTTCATTGCAACTTAACTTTATTTCCATAAGTTTGCCTTCTTTCTTGTTCCATTCTTCATTGGCTTTTTAACTTTTTTCCATTGTCATTTTTTTTGTTTGCATTTCTTCACATTCTTTCATTTTCTTCTTTTTCTTACATTTTCATTTTATTCTTTTTCCTTTTTAATAAGAATTTGGGAATATTTCGTATTAAAAATTATGAAGAAAATGCTCCTCGCAAGATTACATGAAAATAATATTCTACTATAGTAAGATTCAAACATATTAATAGTTCTCAATCTCACTTAAAATAATAATGGGGAGAAAGGTCTACTTTTTCTAGTATTATCATCTTCAATTTCTCGGATACATGAGTAAATTCTCACATTCCTTCCTGCGTCTTATTGAAAACATGGGGGGTAATTACTGCAATTTTTAAACATACTGAATGGGGTATGCCATTCATTAATTCATATATATATATATATATATAATATATATATAGTATATATATACTATCAATCTTAGTAGGGAATTCTGTTTGTGGATCCACTTCATTTTATTTTACCTCTGAATTTACGAGTCACATGCAATATCAATTTCCACTTCTTATCCTTACCTTGTTTTTGCTACTCATTCTTCTTTCCTTCACTTTCACTATTTTTCTCTCACTTTCTCTTTATGGTTACATTCTTGATTTTTCATTGCAACTTAACTTTATTTCCATAAGTTTGCCTTCTTTGTTGTTCCATTCTTCATTGGCTTTTTTAACTTTTTCCTATTATCATTTTTTTTGTTTGCATTTCTTCACCTTCTTTCATTTTCTTCTTTTTCTTACATTTTCATTTTATTCTTTTTCCTTTTTAATAAGAATTTGGGAATATTTCGTATTAAAAATTACGAAGAAAATGCTCCTTGCAAGATTACATGAAAATAATATTCTACTATAGTAAGATTTAAACATATTAGTAGTTCTTAAAATTGGACTTAAAAGAATAAGGGAGAAAAGGTCTACTTTATTTAAGTGTTTATCTATCTTCAAGTTTTGATTAATGAGTAAAATTGCACATTTCTTCTCATTCTTATTGAAAACATAGTGGTCAACTTTGCCTCTTAACGTTCTTGCACTTTTTTCATGATTGAATGGTGTATGCCTTTTTATATTATGTGGTTGTTTGATTGTGTTGTGTGTATATTATATATATATATTATAATATTATATATATTCTATATAATTAATATATTATATTATAACTATATTTATATATATATATTATATTATATATATAGTATATACCAACCAATCGACCTTTGTAGGGGGAATTCATTTTCTGTGGATCTTATTTCAGTTTATTTTACATTTGAATTACGGTACCATGCAATATCAATTTCCACTTCTTATCCTTATCTTGTTTTTGCTACTCATTCTTCTTTCCTTCACTTTCACTATTTTTCTCTCACTTTCTCTTTATGGCTACATTCTTGATTTTTCATTGCAACTCAACTTTATTTCCATAAGTTCGACTTCTTTCTTGTTCCATTCTTCATTGGCTTTTTAAACTTTTTTCCATTGTCATTTTTTTTGTTTGCATTTCTTCACGTTCTTTCATTTTCTTCTTTTTCTTACATTTTCATTTTCTTCTTTTTCCTTTTTAAATAAGAATTTGAGAATATTTCGTATTAAAAATTATGAAGAAAATGCTCCTCACAAGATTACATGAAAATAATATTCTACTATAGTAAGATTCAAACATATTAATAGTTCTCAATCTCCCTTAAAAGAATAAGGGGGAGAAAGGTCTACTTTTTCTAGTACTATCATCTTCAATTTCTCAGATACATGAGTAAATTCTCGCATTTCTCCTGTGTCTTATTTGAAACACGGGGTAAACTCACGTCCTTTTTCGTTTGCAAATTTTTTTTTAACATGACTGAATGGGGTATGCATTCCACATATATATATATATATATTCTATATATGACCAACCTCAATCTTTGTAGGGAATTCATTTTCTGTAAATCCACTTCATTTTATTTTACACTGAATTTACGAGTCACATGCAATATCAATTTCCACTTCTTATCCATATCTTGTTTTTGCTACTCATTCTTCTTTCCTTCACTTTCACTATTTTTCTCTCACTTTCTCTTTATGGTTACATTCTTGATTGTTCATTGCAACTTAACTTTATTTCCATAAGTTTGCCTTCTTTCTTGTTCCATTCTTCATTGGCTTTTTTTACTTTTTTCCATTGTCATTTTTTTTGTTTGCATTTCTTCACATTCTTCCATTTTCTTCTTTTTCTTACATTTTCATTTTATTCTTTTTCCTTTTTTAATAAGAATTTGGGAATATTTCATATTAAAAATTATGAAGAAAATGCTCCTCACAAGATTACATGAAAATAATATTCTACTATAGTAAGCTTCAAACATATTAATAGTTCTCAATCTCCCTTAAAAGAATAAGGGAGGGGAGGTCTACTTTTTCTAGTACTATCATCTTCAATTTCTCAGATACATGAGTAAATTCTCACAAATCGGTTACAAGGAATGACATAGAAAAAAATATTTAACCCCATAGAAGACTCTCAACTGTTTCTTGACAGCCCTTTTGGATATTTTTTGTTTCCTCATATGATATTCATTCCCAATTGGTTTTTCTATCCCTTGTAGGTTGGGTAGGGGGTGAAGGAATTAGAACCTTCTTTTGAATTTTTTGCAATGGATTTTGATGGTATAGGAGGATCTTGCACTTCAAGAGCTTCCTCAATTTATTATTCTTGATCAAATTCATTTTATTCTTCCTGTGATTATTTATCCTCCTCATCTTCATTCATTATCTCTTCTAAATCTTATTTGTATTCCTCTTATTCAACCTCCTCTTCTTATTCTTTATTAGTTGTTATATCCTCAAGGGATGGATTGAAACTACTATGAGGTTCTATTGCTTCTGGATTAGAATTCACTTCCTTGTCCTTTTCATCTTTCTTCTTCACATTTTCTTGTGTTTCATTCCCCTCAAGGATCCCAATAATTTCATACTTTTTGGTGGTTGATGACATAGGGAATTCTTGAGATAGTTTTGGAATGGAGGGCCTTTAGTGCTGAAAATCCCTTCACTTCTTTGTAACCATGTTAAAATTAAGGTCCTTTCTTGATGCATAAATCTATTTTTCATGCAATTAACATTTCTTATAAATATGTTTCTTTTTGGAGTTGATCAAGGTCCAAAAAGTTACCTATGACTTTCATTTAGCAATTTTCATTTATGCAACAACATCATAATTTTACCTAACTCAAACTTGAATTGACCTTTTTGACTTGATGATTTAAATCACTTTTATGTGCTTACATTTGATTTGACTTTACTTTGGTGTTAATGACAAAACAAATCTATGAAAACAATTTTATCATCACCAAGAGGGATTCCTTTTTCTACAAAAACATTGTAACATATCCAATTTAATGTGTCCTTGTCTTAGACCCTTTAACTTCATATGTAACGGTTGGGTCACCTTTCCTATATAAGAAAAATGTTTATTTTAAAGATGTAAATGTAAGATGTAAAATAAACCAAGCCAAAAAAGAACAATAACATACCTCTTTATTTAAATTACTATGGACTAGGGTCCCACCCTAACTTCCCTAGTTAGTGAAATAAGTTGTTACTTGATGTATTAAGACCATCTTCATTAAATAATGCCCCATGAGATAATAAAGTGTGAAATTAATAAATGTAAGTAGCCTCATTAAAAAAGTTCCATTAGTTAGTGGTTCTAACCTTATTATTGGAGGTCCACCATGTGGTTTGATTTTTTGTCAATTAGAAACTATATAATGTAGTATAAGTTATGTAATTGGTTGTCAAATAAATATTATTGTATTTGGAGTTGTCTGCATATTGGAGGTTGCTCCATTTAAGAGGCAAGTAAACTTTGCATCTAATTTTGAATATCAATAAATGTTTTCTTAAATTATTTTCCAAATCTAATTATGTTTATTTCTTTATGTAGCTATGTTTCCTTTTATCTTACTGAATTTCCTTGCCTTCAATACCTATATTTTGTCTATTTTTCACTAAATATTCAATTTAAGCTATTAAGGAACACTATTCTATGCTACCTTTCCACATGTAAATTTTGTAGCTCTTCGTCTCCAAAGAGGCATTTTATCTTACATTCATCTCCATTTCTATTCTCTTGATTGACTCTGGTAGTAGGGGTTGTTTTCTTAGGATTTGCATATAAATATTTGCAATAATTATATTTCCACATTGAGAATCTTAGGAATGTGGATAGCTTCCTCCTTAAACATAACAACATTTAAGTCCATGTGAGATGATAATATGATATTCTCTTTGGTATTTACATGGTGATTTCAAGTCTACGGAACCATTTAGATCTAATAGATTGTGCTAGGTTCCTATACCAATAGGTTTCATTTTTCATCATTGCCTGGAAAAGTGCCAAATATGTTCATCCTTTCCATGTTGCAAAGGTTCCATGTTTTGAAGACCTTCACTATGTACAGTTGCTTGACTCTTATCATAATTCATGAATGGCCAAACAGGTCAATCTTGGCCAGGTTCATATTTCAATTTACTTGTCTTAGAATAGAGAATAAAGGTATGTCCAAACAGTTCAAGCTTGGTAGATGAGTAGTCGAGTAGAGAAGCAAAGGGTCTCAACAGCTAAATCTGAGACCTTGGAAGAGATAAGGGTAAACTTAGATAGGATGGTAGCTAAAAGAAAAAAGAGATTCAGGGTTTGCTAGTTCAAGTGCACCCAGTGAAAATGAAGAAAAAATGTTAGGAGTAGTAGGATGGGTAAGCAATTTTGGGGTTGCAGAAGCATGTTTATGGGTAATTTTGTCCTTTAAAGGTGAGTTATCTCATTACTATCATGAACACCATGGCAATTGTGTGGTGACAAAGCAGATGTTGCATGTCTAACTCCCCCTCATTCCCCTCACAGCAATCACTTATTAACCTCCCTCCAAGGACATTGGGATCTGCTCAGTGTTCCTAGTTCACTTCATTTCATGAAAAAGACTAAGTAAAATTGTGTTTTTACTTAAGAAAAGAAGACATATTTCTTGTGTAAAATATTGATTTTCTCCTAAACCTAAACTATTCAACTCTGCTAATAAAAACCCTCTCATTTCCCTAAGCCTAAGTTCTTAACTCTACAACTTAGTGCTTCCCTTCATAAAGCCATATTAACATGTTAACTTTATTATATAATTCCTACGCAAACTTTTTCCCTGCCCCTATTATACTAAATACATAAAAAACCCAAAATATTTTAATAGCCCTCCCCTCGGCTAAAGTTATAGCCATATTTCAATTTTTGTCGGGATTTATTGGTCCACCCAGGGCCAATAACAACCCTCCACGCGCTCCATTAGGATTTGTTTGACATTTGGCTAAACAAATAACCAACCCACATTGCAAACCATACAGAAAAACCCACCCCGCGCACAAATATTATACTTTGATTAACGCTGGGGTGATTAACTGTTAATCCACCCTACAGCCAATATAATTCGCCTCGATGCTAATTAATCCACTGTTTATTACTCAACCCCCGCGCCATAAACCTCCGCCAACTCCATCAAACGTCAATCGTCGGATCAAGGCCTATAGATCGGACGGTGTGCATCGATATCGGAACCCTTCCGATGTCTGAAAGTTACCGCGCGATGAAAAGCAGTTTCGCCGCCATACCAAGGGATGCGTGTTGCCCGCCCAGGGTCATCGCATCCCCTCTGCCCGAAACTGCCTTTGCCCCAAAAGCAGTGCGAGGGATACCATTTACCGCCCTCACTGAGACCCCGATGATGTCATCCTCTGACGTCACCTCCACATCAGCACCCACGTCATCTGCCATGTCATCTGACACATCATCTTCCGTACCCTGCTACACGACAAAAAATTTACGTCATGATGACGTCATCACAAAAAAGTGCCAAAAAGCCCACAAAGCCAAGTTTTTGTCAAAACTCGTGAAAATGATTGTTTTTCATCTATTTCTATGTGTTGTTTTGCAGAACCTGTGCATGCAAACTACAACAAATTTGCCACCAAAGCTCCAATCCATCACCCTGATCACGACAGTTCGGCATCTTGCTCTGCAAATCATCATCCAACCTGCCAATTACCCTGAGGTGCATCGCAAAAACACAGGTATTTACTTCATTACCTCCAAACCCTGTGTATTTCCGGTTTTTCTCTCAATTGCATCCGTAGAGTCGAAAATTGAGCAAACTCAGCCTATAGTTCTTGAAAAATACACCCCAACCATACTTGTTTGCCCATTTTTTGCAAAAAACTCAACTTCTGCAGCTTAAAATACAGTGAGTTGATTATAAACACAGACATCGGCCTAAAATCTTGTTCCCAAGCCCCTGTTTTTAACTTTCCTCTGCAAATTTTCCAAGAACGCACCCAAATTCTAGCTCAAATCATCAAGCTGCTCTCAAAGAGCGCACTATTACTGTTGTTTTTTTCCATTTTACCGAAGGAGCCCTGCAAACTCCGTTTTCACTGTAAGATTTACCTCAATAGATTAAAATTTAAATTAACTTCATTCTGCCATTACCTAAGAAAATCCCAAAGCCATTATTTTATCTACTTTGATACACAGACACAAATTCCGGATTGAAAAATCATAGATAGTTGAGCAATGGAGGCTCCAGTGGCCCTGAATGTTGCACCTCTCAATGCTCCACACAAAGAATTGGAGTGGATACCTCTAGCTGACAGGGATTTCCAGATTAATGACTTAACTGGTGACAAGCCTCACCTCCAAGCTTTTTGTGAAATTAGGAATAGCTACAGGAACAATGCTGATGTCTATGGAATTTGGGAGTCCAACATGCCCATGTACTACCTCCCTTCGGTGAATGTATTCCCTGACCTCATCCATCAATGCCATGCCAATTATTAGCCCACTCAGAGCAGTCATGTCTCCTTATGGAAATGTCCTCTTTTATATCACCCCTGAATCCATCAATGAGATGCTACACTTCAAGCCAACTCAACCTCTGACTCCTCTTTCCTTGGCACTTTTGCTTGACCAAGGTGCCAAATTGCCCAACTCAGAGATAACCAGATTGACTCAATTGTTTATGAGACCCGATTGCTAGCACAGAGGCCCACCTCCTTATCTAGATATTTGGTTCACTGAGGCAGGAAGATTCATTATAAACATGATATCCTACATCTTAGGATTTAAAACAAGTGAGCATGTTGATGAGACCACCTTGGTTCTCTTAGTTATTTTTACTCCAGGACAACCCCCTGCTATCAAGTATGATTATGCCACTTACATAGCTGATAAGATCCATGAGAAATTCATGAGCATGGATAGAGAAAGAGTATTTAAATACACATCATACATATATCATTTGTTGTTTTACTATCAACCAGATAGTTTTCAAATTTCCCTTAGAAAATTGGATTGCAAAGGAGAGAGAAGGTCTGTAATCTTTTGGACCTCAATCTTCCACCATGTTTACTACTCTCCTTATACTTATTGTGAATTCATTGATCTGTTCATACATCCAACCACCTCTTTACTGATGACAAGTCCCCTAGATAGACTTTTGGGTGAAATGCAGGAAATTTTGCAGCTTTCCAAAAGCTACAACATAGGTGACTGGTACTTTTACTAGAATCACACCGAAATCCGAATCTATGGCTCTGAACTATGCCCCTACAAGCTGCCAAATTTGTGCCCATGAGGTTGTTTGCACTAGAATACTTCAGCCAGTTCATGCATGCAGACATAATCCATTTCTGTGAGTCCAAGAAAAAGGCACAACTCAAAATAAGAAATCAATTGGGCCCTTTCATATTCAATAAAAGGGAAGCCTGGGAGCAGGCTGACAAGATCTTAGGGGAGAAACTTAAGCTGAAACAGAGTTTTTATTGGGCACCATATGACCCCGGTCATTTCATAATTTATAGAAAAGTCAAAAACAACATGGCACCCTATGTGCATCACAAGATCCCTAAGATTCAACAATATGCTAATCAACAAGAATGGATAGAAAGCACATTAGTTAAGTAATTATTGAGGAAGAGAAATTGGAGAAGGCCATGAAAGGGCTTGAAAAGACGCTTGACCTGGATTCTTTTGGACAGGTATCCTTCAAGCTGCCCCAACACATAGGAGGTGATACATTTTTTGCTGAGACTTCTCAACGGCCCTCACAAAAGGCCAGTGCAGCATCAGCTAAGGGCAAGCAGGTAATAGATTCAGAACAGGAAACAATGGAAGACCAGCCAGACACATCAAAAGAACAGGGTCAAGAGCAAGTTCCCCCAGCTCAAACTAAGGCACCGTAAGTCCCTGTACTACAAACTCCTCAAAATGAGGAAGAGATAGAGAAGAGGGTACCCCTACCAATGGATCAGCAGAATAGCCTGGAGAAAAGAGGCAAAGGTTAAATCCTTATTCTGAGGAGGAATTTTTAGAAGAAACCACAAGCAGCATGAGAGGTGAGGGAAGGACTAAACAACAGTCTCCTCCAATGATGGACACATCAGCTAGCTCATATCAGCTAGAGCTAGAGGGACAGCACAATGTGGAGGTCTCATCTACTAGGCCACATGGAAAGCAACAAAGCAAGAAAGGCTCAGAGTTAAGAAAGCATTTATTGAAGTAAAGGCAAGAAATGAGCCAATAAGGATCCAACTTTATAATCAATTGCTATAAATGTCTCCCACAAATCAACAAAGGTTAATGGCAGCATACGATATACAAGAAGGAAAAATGACCCTTAGTCACTTCAAGCCCACAATGCAGTAGCCACAGTCAGCTGCTCATTATATCGGGACCAATCTGGAAGTTCTCTCCAAAGACATCCATCCAATGGACCAGATTGAATTACATAAACAAACTGGAGAAATGGTGTACTCCACCTTGGCAAACAAGACATTATTAGCTCACAAATTGTAGAATTCATTGCACAATACCTCTGCCCAATTAGAATTGGAAAAAGCTTCCTCCTTAGCCAAGGATAATAGGATTAAGTCCTTGGAAGAAATTATGATTGAGCTGGGACATAATCCCAAGGATGCAAAAGGCATCAAAGCACTAATAAGGAAGAAGGAAGAGGACATTGTAGCCCTCAAAAAATAATTAAAACTACTAATTACAATGCATCCACAAACTATAGAAGTTTCACAACAGAAAGAAGAGGAAGACATGATGGGTTTACTAATGAGGATGAATGAGAGATTAGTAGAAACAGAGCAGGCCTTGGAGAAAGCAATGGAAGAGAAGTAGGGAGTGTCAACCTCCTAGCCACCGGAAACAGCTCCCACAAGCACAACTGCTCCTTCTACAATTACAACAGCAGTAACTTCCACTATCCCAGCAACAGGTACATCAGCCACAGATGCTTCAGCAGCAGCAACAACAACAGTACCAGATACCAGCATGAAGATGGAAGAGATGATGAAGGCAATAAAGGAGTTAGAACTCCAAATGGCAGAGCTCAAGGAAGCCAAAGAAAAATTGGCCAAGTTAGAGGTAAGTTATGATAAATCTAAAATAACTGTGGCAGAAAAAAACAAGAGAGGTAAAGGCCTCGGAAAATAAGGTAAAATCCTTAGAAAAAGATCTTTCTCTTCACAAACCTTTAGCAGAAATCAAAACAATTTTGTGGACTAAAATTGGCCAGTCCGTCACGGATCAATGGAGATCAATACAGACTATCCATGACCAAATTGAATTGATAGAAGTAGCCCAAATAGAGATTCAAAAGGCCAGAACATCATTGGGAAACATGCCCGAACAGGCTAATAGACTAATTCATATTTTGAATATTCATACCAGAGAAGAACTAGCAGCTTTGGATATTAGGGACAGAACATGTACCATTTTGACAGTAAAGAAGGTGTTGACCATGAGAAATTTTATACAGAATGTGGAAAGAAAGTGCCAAGAAATGCAGATAAAAATTAATGCCTTTACAGAGAAGTTTACGGTCTTGCAGAACAAAGGTTTACCCAGTTTGTTAAACAGCAGTCAGAGACTGTTGACACATGAACAATATGCTCACAGGGTAAATACATATGTTCCAAATAAAATCACAGCATCATCCAGCACTTCAGAGGATAAAACACTTCCATCAGGACAGAGCTTATATGACAAGTTGGAAAATCTGTTCTATATTGAGCATGAAATAACACATCTTTTTGAAGTCCAACCCAACTTCTACAGGTATACTGAAGCTGATGAAACACTAATAAAAATGCAAAGAAACCAGTTGCCAACAAACCAATGCTGGTAGAGCATGTTGGAAGTTTTACCAAGGTAGGTCTAATTTTCCTTTATCATCTGCATTTTAATCAAATATCAAAATACGTGGCACATATCATAAGGATGAAAACAGCAAAAGGGGGAAATCAGGCTGGGAATGTAGTTCACTAAAACGGAGACACGCACAGATGAAAAGGTCGAGACAGCAACGCAGGAACGCGGAATAAAGGGACAGCTGCCAGCCGACTCACTTAGTTCGAAAAGTCAAATATATCTAACCAACTGAACAGCCAGCACACCAAAATTCACTTCTGCATTCATTTCTCTCATTTACTTCTCCTGTAAAGTAGATGGATGAAGTTATTGCTTGATATTATCTCATTTCAGATATTTTGTAACTCTTTTTTGTATAAATACCTCCCTGTGAGATGTATTCGGGGTTGGTGATATCTCTTCTAGAACTGCACTATAACTCTGAGAACTCTTTTGAATAAAAGGCAGCTGGAATGCATTGTTGATGAACTGAACTCTTTGGATGTGGGATTAATTACAGTGGACTATGTTGCAGAATTCTTGAATTACTTCATGGATCAATAAGTTTTTTTAACTCACGTTTTACATTTTTTGTGTTTTATATATCATCTGTGTTCATAATATTAATAGCAGGGAAAAAGAATAAACCAGAACTTACTTCACTGTACTCTATGTTCAATCTTTGTTGTTTTTTTTGTTTTCTTCAGAAACTAGTATAAGCAGGAATTCTTTATTGCTCTTGTTTCCCCTGGTCCTTACACCTTGAATATACTTAGGGAATTCTTAATTTCTCCCTAAAATATTCATTCACTTTCCCTCTGCCAGCATGATGAAAGACTCTTAATTTCCTTTCACCCCTTGACCTCCATTTCCATATAATTTCAGTTTATAAATTGCTCCATGATCTAATTATCTTGCTCTATATTACCTCCTCTATCAAATAAAAACCTTATCCAGCAGTGTATCCTCATAGACTCCATAGCCCAATGGATTGAACTTCTCAGGATTTCACCCCTGTTTTATTGAAAATCATCATCCAACAAACTTAAAACAAAACCTTGTACATCATAACTAGCCTAAAATACTTTGAAACAAAGCTAAATTATAAAGAGAGAGCCCTCTCTAGATGTAGATTGGCTAGAAGCTGCATCTAAAAGACTGGTTAGTGGTTACCTCGGCCGTATTCCCTTTTCTCACAAGTTTTGGGGAACAACCTGAGTGATAACATCATTGGCGACTCCACTGGGGAAATCAATAATTGTTTGTTACTGTTGTCTAGTTTGTAAAGCTACAGATGGAGCTTGAAGTTAGCCAAGCAGCCTTTGAAATTGTTTTTGCTATGCAATCACAGGAGTAAATAAAAGCTACTTCAGTCAATCTCCAGTCTAGTTTTAGGCTTGAAACAACTTTCTCAAACATTTGATTAGTTTCCTTGTTTCAAACATACCTGAAGGAAGGCCCAACGACTTCCATATTTCAAAAGCTCCCTATAAAATATTGTCAAAACTTGTATCCTTCAAATATTTCTAGAAAATACCAAAAAATATACTTTTAGAAGCTAGCTCCAAAGAACAAAACTTGTTACACTAGGTAAAACCCAGACCCAAATCCCCCACTTATTTTTGACAATCCCAATTTGATCCCTAAGAGCCTTAGAAAACCTTAAAATCAAGAGAATTCTGCTGATTCAAATCCTGAAACACCTCAGCAGAAACCTATCCAAACTCAACTTACTGCTAGAAAATCGCAAGCCCTTTCCCCTATCACTGTAGCTTCTCTCAGTTCAACATCATCACTCCCAAACCTCTTTTCCACTCCTCCATCCACAGAACTTACGTCATCTATCATCCCTGTGCTTCCAGCTGTCCCATTTATCCCTATAAATATGGCAAATCGATATGCTCCCTTGCAGTTACCTGCAAATCCAGGGGCTATGCCTCAAGATTACCAAAGCAAAATCACCTATTTTGATGGTGCTGGTACCTACACAACACAACAACATACAAAGAAAATGACGGACTATTTTGAGAATTATGAAATTGATGATGATGATGTCAGAATGAAAATTTTTGTCCAGAGCCTAACTGGTGATGTTAGGACTTGGTTTAAGGCCCTCCCTGCAAATACAATTACTGATCCACAAGCCCTTTATCAAACTTTCTCAAACATATGGAAAAAGAAGAAGGATCCATTACATATCCTATCAGAATATGATAGCTTGAAAAGAGGCCCACAAGAAACTATGCGGGATTACTGTGCCAGATTTAACAATGTATACAATGTTATCCCACAAAATCTTAGACCACCACCAGACTTAGCCTTGATTAAATTTCATGATGGATTTGACTCAGATATGGCTTACCAACTCAGGGAGAGAGCTCCTCCAAGCTTAGAAGACATGCAGAGCATAGCTGTAAGTGTTGAAGCCAAATTGATTTCTAAAAGAAATCGGGCTAGATTTGGGAGAAGAACAACCTTTAAAAAAGAACCCTCTACATTTGAACAAAAACTAGATGCAATCATTAAAGCTATGGACAGACTGGGAGATAGAGTGGAAACTATTGAGAGAAAATATTCATGGGAGGGCCAACCAGGCAACACTGCTAGAAATCCAAACTTTAGAAAAAATCAGAATCCAAATGTAGGAAAAGTTAGCCTTGACCAAAACATCAGACCGCCATTCCAAGAAAACTATGCTAAGGCTTCAACTTCTAGTGAGCCCATGGAAGATCCTCACATTAACTTGATGGGTCTCAATAGTGAACAACAAATCTTCCTAACACAAGAAGACCAAGAGGCCCACACTTTAGATCAATTTCAAATGAAATCAGGGGAATCCTTTGATTTTAAAGAGGGATATGATGCAGCTGTCTACGAGGTTCATAAACAATACAAATTGAAAACCAGGACGGTAGATGTCCCTGGACCCAGCAAGCAGAAGGATACCAAGCAACCCAAAAAAGCAAAGGATAAAACTTCCCCTATCGAACTTCCTACAAAAAATGACCTCAACCCGAAAGAACCCATGGTGGAGGACATATCAGACTTACAACCATCAAACAATCAGCCATCCACCTCCTCTCCTCCACGAGAAGATGCAAATAAATTTCCTGAAATTAATTCTAAAGAGAATTCAAATCACGACAGCACTCCTGGGAAAGAAAAAAGCATTGAAAATACAACAGAAAAAAGAAAATCTTGCTGCCCAAAAGATCAAAATACAAACAGAAAAACCTTTCAATTTGGAGACCGAGATAAGCAAGTTAAAAATAGCCATTCTAGTGTCTGAATTGGCTAGGCATAAAGTCTTTAGGGAACAAATCAGTAGATCGCTACAAATTCCAAAAAACAGAGATGGAGTGAATGTCCTTGATGACCAACCAGAACTTATATTTGGTCCTAAAGTAAATGGAAAGTTTGTAGATGGAGGAGTTCCTCCTTTCTATGTCAACTTAAATATTCATGATAAGATACTTCACAATGCAATGTTTGATTCCAGGGCCTCTCACAACTTAATGCCCAAATCTGTGATGGAAAAATTAGAACTAGACATCACTAGGCCATATAAAGACTTGTTTTCTTTTGATTCCAGCCAAGTCATATGTCTAGGCTTGATTAAAGATCTGTGTGTATCATTGGTACAATACCCTGCCAAGACAATTCTAATGGATGTAGTAGTGGCTGACATCCCACCCAAATATAGAATGTTATTATCTAGATCTTGGGGTGCCAAGCTTCAGGGTTCTTTACAACTTGATATGTCCTATACCACTATCTCAGTCTTTGGCCAGCCAAAGAGACTATACAGAGAAACTTTGATGAAGTATGTGTTCAGTAGCCAAGACAAACCCCAAAACTTTCCCATTTATTCCATGCATTCAGACATGGATTTTTTCATCTTGTACAACACTGAGATTCATACCCCAACTGATGTTAAAATTTTGGCTTTAAGCCAAAATGAATTCCTAGATGAAAAATCCACAGTTCAGATTCAAGAAGTCTCTGAGAACAATCATGTAGCAGTCACACAAGAAACACCAAAAGAAAATGAAGATCCAAATCCGCCTGCTAAACAAATTGAGACAATTCCCGATAATAGTTATAAACAAGAAATCCTATGGTATCTAGAGTTTGATGGATTTGTTAATAAGCTAGGAGCAGGGGCAGGCATTTGGATTCACAACATAAAGAATGACTATGCTAAAGGGCATGCATATAGATTTAATTTCGGATGCACTACAACATGGCCGAATATGAAGCCCTTCTACTCGGGCTCAAAGTGATCAAAAGCCTAGGGGCTGATAGGATATCAGTTTTAGGAGATTCTGATTTGATAATTCAGCAAATGAAAGGTAACTTTGTCACAAATGATCTTAGACTGAGATCATATAGAGGTGCAGCGATTGAAATTCTCAACACCTTTCTAGAATTTCAGCTTGTTAAAATTCCAAGGAATCAAAATTTGCATGCTCACAGTCTAGAAACTTTTGCCAGTACTTGCAAACTGCCATTCAAGCCTAATCATCGATTCTCAGCTAAGATTAAACATAGGCCAACTATACCTGATAATTTCAAAAATTGGCAAGTATTTGACAGTGACATTCAAATCAATAATTTCCTGACCCTCAAAGAAGAGTTTTCCAGCACAAAAATAGATACAAGAACCATAAGTGAAAATGATCAAACAGACACAATTGAGACACATATTTCTGCTGAAACAACAAACCAAATTCTACATCCCACTGAGTTTGCTAAAGCAGATTTACAGGAACTTGAAGAAACAAAATGTAATGATGCTATTGGAGCAGAATGTGAAGTGATTGATTTGAAGGATAATTTTTTACCTACAGGCCTCGCTCCTCTAGAGGACATTTTTGACTCAAATTACATTTCTAGGAAACCTAAAATACAACCATTAAACGCAGAAATTGAGGATTGTAATATTGGAACTGCTGAGATTCCCAAAATGATAAAATTGTCCAAAGCCCTGCCTCCTGACCAAAAATTGAAGTATATTGAACTGTTCAAAGAATTTCAAGATGTTTTTGCATGGAGTTACGAGGACCTAAAGTCTTATGATACATCTATTATCCAACACACCATACCTCTCAAAGAAAACCAAAAACCTTTCAAACAAAAACTTAGGAGGGTCAACCCTGTGCTCCTCCCTCTAATTGAGAAAGAAGTCAAAAGGATGCATGTGGTTGGAATTATTGCACCAATCAGATTCTCAGAATGGGTTTCAAACTTGGTGCCCACTAGAAAGAAAACAGGAGAGATTAGGCTGTGTGTCAGTTTGAGAAATTTGAACAAAGTCTCTTTAAAGGACAACTACCCCTTACCCAAAATGGATCACATTCTACAAATAGTAGTGGGTGCTTCAAAGATCTCACTATTAGATGGATTCTTAGGTTTCAATCAGATCCTAATGCACCCTGATGATCAAGACAAAACTACCTTTACAACACCTTGGGGGACCTTCAAATATGTGAAAATTCCATTTGGACTTAAGAATGCAGGAGCAACTTTTCAAAGAGCCATGGATATAGCTTTTGCTAAAGAAATCCATGATTTTTTAGTCATTTACCTAGATGACCTTGCAGCATTCTCCAAATCAGATCAAGAACACTTGGATCACCTCAGACAAGTATTTTTAATTTGCAGAAAATATGATATATAATTGAATCCAAAAAAATCATTGTTTGGCCTAGAAGAAGGAAAATTATTGGGCCATATCATCTCTAAAGAAGGCATTAGAATTTATCCAGATAGAATACAAGCTATTTTGCAAGTTCCTCACCCTAGAAACATCAAAGAACTACAAGCCTTTTTGGGAAAGATCAATTTTCTAAGAAGATTTATACCAAATCTGACTGAGCTGATAAGATTGCTAAACAACATGCTGAAAAAAGATTCCAAGGTCAAGTGGACAATAGAAGCTAAACAATCCTTTGAAGAAATCAAAAAAGCTTTGACTCAAACACCAGTCCTTACAAGCCCAAATTTTGACAAGGACTTTATCATATTCTCATTTGCATTAGACCATACAATTGTTGCTATTTTGCTTCAAAAAGATGAACAGGGATGTGAAAAACCCATAGCCTTTTTTAGCAAGGCACTTAGAGATGCTCCACTCAAATATAAAATCATGGAGAAACAAGCATATTCACTTGTAAAAGCCATTAAGGACTTTAGATTTTACATCTTGTACTCTCATGTGATTGCTTATGTGCCCAACGCTGTTGTTAAAGACATCATAACCCAAGAGGGAATTAAAGGAAAAAGGGACAAATGGATAGCTACCATACTAGAATATGACATTGAAATCAAACCAACAAAGATGATAAAGGGACAAGGATTAGCCAAACTTATGACTGAAACTAACTTTCAAGCCCTTGACATAAATCAACTGGATAATGAGCAGGAGATGGCGACTCAACAGATCAATCAAGCCTTTTTTCAATCACCTTGGTATGCTAATATCATTCATGTATTGCTAAACCTACAAGCTCCTCCAGGATTATCCAGAACTAAAAAATGATTCCTGAAAATGAAGGCTTCAAAGTTTTGTATTGTAGATGATGCTTTATTCTGGAAGAATTATGAAGGTGTTTTATTAAATTGTCTAATCAAAGAAGAAACTGACAAAGTACTTAAGGAGTTTCATGCAGGGGATTGTGGTGGACATTTATATTGGAAATCAACTGCTGATAAAATCCTAAGGGCTGGATTTTACTGGCCCAACCTATTTGCTGATGTAAAGAAATATGTAACTTCTTGCCACAAATGCCAAATCTTTGAAGGCAAGAAAAGGTTGCTGCCTCTACCCCTCAAACCCATTTCCACCGAAAGACCATTTCAACAATGGGGTTTAGACTTCATTGGAGAAATCCACCCTTCATCCTCTGGCCAACACAAATGGATCCTTATTGCCACATACTACTTTACCAATTGGATAGAGGCCATCCCTTGTAGGCAAGCCAATGACTCAGTAATCATGCAATATTTAGAGACCAACATCTTGTCTAGGTTTGGCTGTCCTAAGAATATTATAACAGATAATGCTGCTGCTTTTAAATCCAAGAGAATGATCAATTTATGTCATAAATACCACATTACCTTGGGCCATTCTACAACCTATTACCCTCAAGGTAATGGTCTAGCTGAATCCTCCAACAAAAGCTTGATCAACATCATTAAGAAAGTCTTGGAGGAGAATAAAAAAAATTGGCATAAAAAGCTTGTCAATGCATTATGGCCAGACAGAATCACTACTAAGAGATCCATTGGAACAAGTCCCATTGAGCTGGTTTATGGTATGGAGGCAGTGTTCCCTTCTTCTTTGGGAATCCAAATGATAAAGTTGCTGCAAGAAATATAGGCAGAACCCAATGATATTCAAAGAAGGATTAATCAAACAATTCATTTGCAGCAAACTACAGAGGAGGTCTATTGAAGAGCTTAGGTTTTGTAAGAAAAGTTTAAAAATAACTTTGACAAAAGGACCAAAGCAAAGGATTTTTTCATTTGGGATAAAGTTTTAAAGTGGGATTCCAGAAGAGAAGATAGGGGAAAACATGGAAAATTTGATTTCCTGTGGAAAGGACCATTTATCATTCAGAATGTACAAGGAAACAACACATACTTTTTTGAAAATTCTGGATGGTACAGAGGCAGATGATGGGCCAGTTAATGGTTGAATGCTGA
Organism: Pinus taeda; assembly: GCA_000404065.3. NCBI lineage: Eukaryota > Viridiplantae > Streptophyta > Pinopsida > Pinales > Pinaceae > Pinus > Pinus taeda. Next base: position 194,397 of record APFE030111303.1, on the reverse strand, counting down.
AGCATTATTTTGATCCAGTTTGTTGAAGATATCAGCACTTTAATTTGTACATAACAATGTTTACTTTCTGCAGTTTATTACAACAATAAGATAGGGAATAAGATGCAACAAATTTTGAGGGAAAGGCAAGGAATTGTGCCACCTTTTGGTATTACAATTTGAGTTTATCAGAATAAATTGAAGAAGGAGACTTGGGAGTTGTAAAAATGATGAAAAATATTCAGACAGACTACCCAAAATAGAGCTTCAATTATTTGAATGAGTTCATAAGGAATATATAGATATTGCAGAGGTACAGTTTTCGTTGTAGCAAAGGAAAAATTTCATAAAACAACAAGAACCAAATATAAGGCCATCTGACCTATTGTTCTTGACTTTTCACCAGGAAAAGCCATCCCCATGTGGAGCCATTGTTAGGTTCCTATACCAATAGGTTTCATTTTTCATGATTGCCTAGAAAAGTGCCAAATATGTTCATCCTTTCCATGCTGCAAAGGTTCCATATTTTGAAGAACTTCACTATGTATAGTTGCTTGACTCTTATCATAGTTCATGAATGGCCAAACAGCTCAATCTTGGCTAGGTTCATATTTCAATTTACTTGCCTTCGAATAAAGAATAAAGGTATGTCCAAACAGTTCAAGCTTGGCTGATGAGTAGTTAGGTAGAGAAGCAAAGGGTCTCAACAACTAAATCTGAGACCTTGGAAGAGATAAGGGTAAACTTAGATAGGCTGGCAGCTAAAAGAAAAAAGAGATTCAGGGTTTGCTAGTTCAAGTGCACCCAGTGAAAATGAAGAAAAAATGTTAGGAGTAATAGGATGGGTAAGCAGTTTTGGGGTTGCAGAAGCATGTTTATGGGTAATTTTGTCCTTTAAAGGTGAGTTATCTCATTACTATCATGAGCACCATGGCAATTGTGTGGTTAAAAAGCAAATGTTGCATGTCTAACTCCCCCTCATTCCCCTCACAACAATCACTTACTAACCTCCCTCCAAGGACACTGGGATCTGCTCAGTGTTCCTAGTTCACTTCATTTCATGAAAAAGACTAAGTAAAATTGTGTTTTTACTTAAGAAAAGAAGCCATATTTCTTGTGTAAAATATTGATTTTCTCCTAAACCTAAACTATTCAACTCTGCTAATAAAAACCCTCTCATTTCCCTAAGCCTAAGTTCTTAACTCTACAACTTAGTGCTTCCCTTCATAAAGCCATATTAACATGTTAACTTTATTATATAATTCCTATGCAAATGTTTTCCCCGCCCCTATTATACTAAATACATAAAAAAAACCAAAATGTTTTAATATCCCTCCCCTCGGCTAAATTTATAGCCATATTTCAATTTTTGTCGGGATTTATTGGCTCCACCCGGGGCCAATAACAACCCTCCACGTGCTCCATTGGGATTTGTTTGACATTTGGTTAAACAAATAACCAACCCACATTGCAAACCATACAGAAAAACCCACCCCACGTGCAAATATTAGACTTTGATTAATGCTGGGGTGATTAACTGTTAATCCCCCTGACAGCCAATATAATTCGCCCTGATGCTAATTAATCCACTGTTTATTACTCAACCCTCGCGCCATAAACCTCCACCAACTCCATCAAACGTCAACCGTCGGATCAAGGCCTGTAGATCGGACGGTGCGCATCAATATCGGAACCCTTCCGATGTCCAAAAGTTGCCGCGCGATGAAAAGCGGTTTCGTTGCCGTACCAAGGGACGCGTGTCACCTGCCCAGGGTCATCACATCCCCTCTGCCCGAAACCGCCTTTGCCCCAAAAGCGGTGCGAGGGATACCATTTACTGCCCTCGCTGAGACCCCGATGATGTCATCCTCTGACGTCACCTCCACGTCAGCACACATGTCATCTACCAACTCATCTGCCACGTCATCTTCCGTACCCCGCTACACGACAAAAAATTTACGTCATGATGATGTCATCACAAAAAAGCGCCAAAAAGCCCACAAAGCCAAGCTTTTGTCAAAAATCGTGAAAATGATTGTTTTTCATCTATTTCTATGTGTTGTTTTGTGGAACCTGTGCATGCAAACTACGACGAATTTGCACCAAAGCTCCAATCCGTCACCCTGACCACGACAGTTCGGCATCCTGCTCTGCAAATCATCATCCAATCGGCCAATTACCCTGGGGTGCGTCGCAAAAACACAAGTATTTACTTCATTACCTCCAAACCCTGTGTATTTCCGATTTTTCTCTCAATTGCATCCGTATAGCCAAAAATCGAGCAAACTCAATCTATAGTTCTTCAAAAATACACCCCAACCATACTTGTTTGCCCATTTTTTGAAAAAAAATTGACTTCTACAGCTTAAAATACAGTGAGTTGATTATAAACACAGGCATCTACCTAAAATCTTGTTCCCAAGCCCCTGTTTTTAACTTTCCTCTGCAAATTTTCCAAGAATGCGCCTAAATTCCAGCTCAAATCATCAAGTTGCTCTCAAAGAGCACACTATTACCGTTGTTTTTGTCCATTTTACTAAAGGAGCCCTGCAAACTCCGTTTTCACTGTAAGATTTACCCAATAGATTAAAATTCGAATTAACTTCATTCTGCCATTACCTAAGAAAATCCTAGAGCCATTGTTTTATCTACTTTGATACACAGACCCAAATTCCAGATTGAAAAATCACAGATAGTTGAGCAATGGAGGCTCTAGTGGCCCTGAATGTTGCACCTCTCAATGCTCCACACAAAGAACTGGAGTGGATACCTCTAGCTGACAGGAATTTCCAAATTAATGACTTAACTGGTGACAAGCCTCACCTCCAAGCTTTTTGTGAAATTAGGAATAGCTACAGGAACAATGCTGATGTCTATGGAATTTGGGAGTCCAACATGCCCATGTACTACCTCCCTTCAGTGAATGTATTCCCTGACCTCATCCATCAATGCCATGCCAATTATGAGCCCACTCAAAGAGCAGTCATGTCTCCTTCTGGAAATGTCCTCTTTTATATCACCCCTGAATCCATCAATGAGATGTTGCACTTCAAGCCAGCTCAACCTCTGACTCCTCTTTCCTTGGCACTTTTGCTTGACCAAGGTGCCAAATTGCCCAGCTCAAAGATAACTAGATTGACTCAATTGTTTATGAGACCAGATTGCCAGCACAGAGGCCCACCTCCTTATCTAGATATTTGGTTCACCGAGGCAGGAAGATTCATTATAAACAAGATATCCTACATCTTAGGATTTAAAACAAGTGAGCATGTTGATGAGCCCACCTTGGTTCTCTTGTCTATTTTTAATCCAGGACAGCCCCCTGCTGTCAAGTATGATTATGCCACTTACATAGCTGATAAGATCCATGAGAAATTCATGAGCATGGATAGAGAAAGAGTATTTAAATACACATCATACATATATCATTTGTTGTTGTACTATCAACCATATAGTTTTCAAATTTCCCTAAGAAAATTGGATTGCAAAGGAGAGAGAAGGTCTGTAATCTTCTGGACCTCAGTCTTCCACCATGTTTACTACTCTCCTTATACTTATTGTGAATTCATTGATATGTTCATACATCCAGCCACCTCTTTATTGATGTCAAGTCCTCCAGATAGACTTTTAGGTGAAATGTAGAAAATTGTGTAGCTTTCCAAAAGCTACACCATAGGTGACTGGTACTTTTACCAGAATCACACCGAAATCCGAATCTATGGCTCTGAACTGTGCCCCTACAAGCTACCAAATTTGTGCCCATGAGCATGTTTGCACTAGAATACTTCAGATAGTTCATCCATGCAGACATAATCCATTTATGTGAGTCCATGAAAAAGGCACAACTCAAAATAAGAAATCAATTGGGCCCTTTCATATTCAATAAAAGGGAAGCCTGGGAGCAGGCTGACAAGATCTTAGGGGAGCAACTTAAGCTGAAACAGAGTTTTTATTGGGCACCATATGACCCCAGTCATTTCATAAGTTATAAAAAAGTCAAAAACAACCTGGCACCCTATGTGCATCACAGGATCCCTAAGATTCAACAATATTCTAATCAACAAGAATGGATAGAAAGCACATTAGTTGAAGTAATTACTGAGGAAGAGAAATTGGAGAAGGCCATGAAAGGGATTGAAAAGATGCTTGACCTGGAATCTTTTGGACAGGTATCCTTCAAGCTGCCCCAACACATAGGAGGTGATACATCATTTGTTGAGACTTCTGAACAGCCCTCACAAAAGGCTAGTGCAGCATCAGCTAAGGGCAAGCAGGTAATAGATTCAGAACAGGAAACAATGGAAGACCAGCCAAATACATCAAAAGAACAGGGTCAAGGGCAAGTTCCCCTAGCTCAAACCAAGGCACCGCAAGTCCCTGTACTACAAACTCCTCAAAATGTGGAAAAGAGTAAAAAGAGAGATAAAGAAGAGGGTACCCCTCCCAGTGGATCACCGGAACAACTTGGAGAAAAGAGGCAAAGGTTAAATCCTTATTCTGAGGAGGAATTTTTAGAAGAAACCACAGGCAACATGAGAGGTGAGGGAAGGATTGGACAACAATCTCCTCCAATGATGGACACATCAGCTAGCTCATATCAGCTAGAGCAAGAGGGACAACACAATGTAGAGGTCTCATCTACCAGGCCACATGGAAAGCAGCAAAGCAAGTAAGGCTCGGACATTAAGAAAGAATTTACTGAAATAAATGCAAGAAATGAGCCAATAAGGATCCAACTTTATAATCAATTGCTAAGAATGGCTCCCACAAATCAACAAAGGTTAAAGACACATATGATATACAAGAAGGAAAAATGACCCTTAGTCACTTCAAGCCCACAATGCAGTAGCCACAGTCAGCTGTTGATTATATCAGGACCAATCTAGAAGTTCTCTCCAAAGGCATCCATCCAATGGACCAGATTGAATTACATAAAAAAACTAGAGAAATGGTGTACTCCACCTTGGCAAACAAAACTTTATTAGCGCACAAATTGCAGGATTCATTGCACAATACCTCTGCCCAATTAGAATTGGAAAAAGCTTCCTCCTTAGCCAAGGATAATAGGATTAAGTCCTTGAAAGAAATTATCATTGAGCTGGGACATAATCCCAAGGATGCAAAAGGCATCAAAGCACTAATAAGGAAGAAGGAAGAGGACATTGCAGCCCTAAAAAAACATTAAAACTGCCAATTACAATGCATCCACAAACTACAGAAGTTGCACAACAGAAAGAAGAGGAAGACATGATGGGCTTACTAATGAGGATGAAGGAGAGATTAGCAGAAACAGAGTAGGCCTTGGAGAAAGCAATGAAAGAGAAGCAGGGAGTGTCGACCTCCCAGCCACCGAAAACAGCTCCCACAAGCACAACTGCTCCTTCTACAATTACAACAGCAGTAACTCCCACTATCCTAGCAACAGGTACATCATCCACAGATGCTTCAGTGGCAGCAACAACAACAGTACCAGATACCAGCATGAAGATGGTAGAGATGATGAAGGCAATAAAGGAGTTAGAACTCCAAATGGCAGAGCTCAAGGAAGCCAAAGAAAAACTGGCCAAGTTAGAGGTAACTTATAATAAATATAAAATAACTGTGGCAGAAAAAACAAGAGAGGTAAAGGCCTCGGAAAATAAGGTAAAATCCTTAGAAAAAGATCTTTCTCTTCACAAACCTTTAGCAGAAATCAAAACAATTTTGTGGACTAAAATTGGCCAGTCCATCACAGATCAATGGAGATCAATACAGACTATCCATGAGCAAATTGAATTGATAGAAGTAGCCCAAATAGAGATTGAAAAGGCCAGAACATCATTGGGAAACATGCCTGAATAGGCCAATAGACTAATTCATTTTTTGAATACTCATACTAGAGAAGAACTAGTAGCTTTGGATATCAGGGACAGAACAGGTACCATTTTGACAGTAAAGAAGGTGCTGACCATGAGAAATTTTATATAGAATCTGGAAAGAAAGTGCCAAGAAATGCAGATAGAAATTAATGCCTTTACAAAGAAGTTTACAGTCTTGCAGAACAAAGGTTTACCCAGTTTGTTAAACAGCAATCAGATACTGTTGACACATGAACAATATGCTCACAGGGTAAATACATATGTTGCAAATCAAATCACAGCATCATCCAGCACTTCAGAGGATAAAACACTTCCATCAGGACAAAGCTTATATGACAAGTTGGAAAATCTATTCTATATTGAGCATGAAATAACACATCTTTTTGAAGTCCAACCCAACTTCTACAGCTATACTGAAGCTGATGAAACATTAATAAAAATGCAAAGACACCAGTTTCCAACAGACCAATGGTGGGAGAGCATGTTGGAAGTTTTACCAAGGTAGTTCTAATTTTCCTTTATCATCTGCATTTTAATCAAATATCAAAATACGTGGCACATATCATAAGGATGAAAATAGCAGAAGGGGGAAATCAGGCTGGGAATGTAGTTCATTAAAACGGAATCACGCACAGATGAAAAGGTCGGAACAACAATGCAGGAACGCGAAATAAAGGGACAACTTCCAGCCAACTCACTCAGTTCGAAAAGTCAAATATATTTGACCAACTAAATAGCCAGCACACCAAAATTCACTTCTGCATTCATTTCTCTCATTTACTTCTCCTGTAAAGTAGATGGATGAAGTTATTGCTTGATATTATCTCATTTTAGATATTTTGTAACTCTTTTTTGTATGAATACCTCCCCATGAGATGTATTCGGGGTTGGTGATATCTCTTCTGGAACTGTGATGTAACTCTGAGAACTCTTCTGAATAAAAGGCAGTTGGAATGCGTTGTTGATGAACTGAACTCTTTGGATGTGGGATTAATGACAGTGGACTATGTTGCAGAATTCTTGAATTAATTCATGGATCAATAAGTTTTTTTAACTCACGTTTTACAGTTTTTGTGTTTTTATATATCATCTGTGTGCATAATCTTAACAGCAGGGAAAAAGAATAACCCAGAACTTACTTCACTGTACTCTGTGTTCAATCTTTGTTGTTTTTTATGATTTCTTCAGAAACTAGTATAAGCAGGAATTCTTTATTGCTCCTATTTCCCCTGGTCGTTACACCTTGAATATACTTAGTGAATTCTTAATTTCTTCCTGAAATATTCATTCACTTTCCCTCTGCCAGCATGATGAAAGACTCTTAATTTCCTTTCACCCCCTGACCTCCATGTCCATCTAATTTCAGTTTATAAATTGCTCCATGATCTAATTATCTTGCTCTGTAGTACCTCCTCTGTCAAAGAAAAACCTTATCCAGCAGTGTATCCTCATAGACTCCATAGCCCAATGGACTGAACTTCTCAGGCTTCCACTCCTGTTTCATTGAAAATCATCATCCAACAAACTTAAAACAAAACCTTGTACATCATAACTAGCCTAAAATACCTTGAAACAAAGCTAAATTATAAAGAGAGAGCCCTCTCTGGATGCAGATTGGCTAGAAGCTGCATCTAAAAGACTGGTTAGTGGTTACCTCAACCATATTCCCTTTTCTCACAAGTTTTGGGGAACAACCTGAGTGATAACAGATTGAACGTGCAATTGATATTCAAGGGATTATTTGATAATTTTCACAAATTTATATCATACATGGATGAAATATCCATTTCTGTAACCACTATAGAGATCATGAAACTAGATATAATGAATTAGAAATGAATCATGGTTTAGAGTGTAATGGGAAAATAGGTGATAAGTTTCAATAACTTCAGAGACAAAAAGAGGTCTCGAACAAAAGAAATGATTTTGTGATCGCACTACCTTTTGTGCTTAAAAATATGCCTTGGATTAAAATTTGTGTATCTTTGAGTAGAACATTTGAGTTAAATTATGTAGGAACTCAAGCTATGATATCAACAATTCTCAAGTAAGTCTTCTCCATTTTTTTAATAAACTAAATCATGGCATTTACCTTATTTTCTATCATAGACATAATGAAGTATGGGTGATGCCTTGGGATGGATCATATCATAGACTTTCGTTTTTTACTTGGATAGAATACTCACTCTTGGCTAAAATATAGTAATAATTGGTCAATATTCCACAAATATTCATGTATTTTATGGCCCATGTGGCCTCAATTTAAAAAAAAAAAAAAATAAATAAATAAATAAATAAATTCATACCTACCCAAATTTTGTGTCGATACCAAATGTTTGGTTTAGAATTTACAGAATTTAAATAAATATCAAAATTTGGAAATTTCTTGTTTAAGATAGAGGAAACTAAAGTGAGAAATATCTAATCAATATATTCTAATGTTTGTTTTCAAATGTACAATATGTCCCTTTATATAGAGTTAGGCAACCATATAAATATTATCAACTTGGACAATTAGTTCAATCATATCCATAACTATCCCCCACAATCTCTCCATTAATATTCATCCCCAACTTCTCTATTTTGTCTTCATCATTGTTTCGTAGTAGACTATCTTAAATGATCTACAACTTTACGTATTATAATGTATCCAACAAACATGACTAGTAGAATTTACTCCTTTAAAACCTTAGGCGCAATTTTAAATCTTAATCTTGAATGAATTAAGGAACAAGAGGGTTAATTTCTAAAACACGAGATGATTTGAGGGTTTAAAGACTTATATACATCACTAAAATATCTATATAAATTGATATATCATTCATGAAGTTATTTAATCTTGAACGATTTCAATGGTGGTCCATAAATGTGACAAATATAAGTGACATTTTATTTTTTATTTTTCTCTCTACTTGAGACTACATTATTTCTCTTTGAAGCCTCCTAGCTAATCGAAAAGCTAACATCTTTATGGAGTTGTGGTTTTCTAGCTTCAATGCACATTTGGAATCATTATAATATGCCCCAATTCAATTAACATCTCCATATCCTTTTTAAATATTCAGAATGTAAGTCTTGCCACTACAATAGCACCATTTTCATCCTAATTAGACATCATCCTATGTTGAAATTAAGAAAATGGATGCAAGAGGGTCCATTTTGCATCTCTCTTTGGCATCATTATTTGCATCCTCTCATATCTTTTATTTTTCTTCCTTAAATATTTTTATCATACTAGCATCCTTATTTGTGTCTCATTGTAATCTTGAAGGGTCTTTCTAGCATCTCAATAGTGTCTCAAATTACATCTTAATGGGTTAACTTGTATCTTAGGAAATATAGTGGTGTAGGTATGGTAAGTAAGATAGGTTAGCATGGTAGGATAGGTAAGTTAGTAGGGTAGGTTATGTATGTTACATAGGGTTATTTTGGTGGGCTATTTTTCGTGTCTAGTGGTATAGTAGGTGAGTGCGGTAGGCAGGCTATGTGATAAGTGGGTTAGGTTAGTAGGTTTTATAGGTCAAGTATGTAGTTTAGGTTAGTTAGTTTATGACATTTATCTAGGAGGGTTAGGCTTAATGATCCAGATTGGGTTATTATATTATTTTCCATCAATATTTATGCTTTCATGATGTAAAAATAAAAGAAATCAGCTTACATAAGTAGTTTTAGTGGCGGAACCCAATTTGGAGAATTTGGATCAGAAACCTAGGGAAATTTTAAGGCCCTAAATGACATTTTTTGGGATAAAACATTAATTCCTAAGTTCACCTTGTAATGTTATTCTACACTTCAATACCTATCCAATGGTGCAACAATTGCATTATTCAAAGTTTGAATGTAGAATGTATGCCTCCTAAAGTTGACCTATGGTGATTGATCACCATAATTTGAGAGGATGCCACATCAACCACAATTACTCATGGAAATGAGTCCAACCATGTGGAAACTATGAGTAAGACTCTATAGGGGTAAAATATTAACTTATGTTGAGGGTTGAATAGTCAAATATAACCTTGATTTAGCTATCAAGTTGTGTTATAACTAACCCACTGAGAGGAAAAAGGTTTCCATTTTGTTTGAGTGCATTTTGTTCCATAGTAGAGTAAAGTAGTTGAGAGAGTATAGAAAGAGAAAGAGTAGAATACATGGGGTTTTTCTTTTCTAGTATCCCATGGGCCACAAGTATTAGTAGCTTCATATAGAGTGCATTCTCCTTTATATATGCATCATTTCCATTTATTAAAAAGAGAGTAGAGCAAACTCACCTTTTAGGGATTCCCATATCATATCTTGATGTTCATTATGATTAGCATGTGTGTTTGTATTTCACCATTCTTTATATTTTTTCAATTTTATCTATTGTATGCAAAAGAAGGAAACAATAACTAATAAATCCAAAAATCTAAGGAAAATTAACCCTCATAGTAGAGGTTTCAAATTTCAATATATTTTTATTAGATATGTTGTGACAGACTGTCTAGTGGAATATCCACAATATTTTACAAATCACTTAGTGGCTTATGTAATTTAGATAATTAGTGGGGTGGGTTGTACTCTAGTTGGACTAGTGGATTAGGTAGGTTAAATGGGTTAGAATTTAGTAGCTTATGAAATAATTTGTTAGGTGGGTTAGTATGTTGGGTGGCCTAACATATTGATTACTAGATCATGTAGGTCAGTGGGGTAGGTGATTTATCTAGGTTGTGGGTTATGTAGGTTAGGTGAGTTTGTGGGTTAGGTGAGTTTGTGGGTTAGGTAGGTTAGTGAGGTGGGTCAATGGGTTAGGTTTGTTAGGTTAAGAAATTGGGATATTTGTGATAGGTAGGCTTTGTAGGTTTGTTGGGTTAAGTAAAAAGGCTAGGTTTATGTGTTAAGTTATAGATGACCTAATTTAGAAGGTTATATAGGTTAGCAAGGTGTCTTAAGTAAGTTAGTGGGTCATGTATGTTAGGATATTCCGACACGTAGGAATATTTAAGTATAACTTGGTCTAGTATAGAGTTAGGTAAAGTGTGTTTCTTTAACATGTACATTTGTAACTTACAATCCAACGGTCATGATATGTAGTGATCCGACGGTTCATTCTCTCCTCGGTATTACCGACACTTG